>JAAEAF010006207.1:0-40179 GCA_011037195.1 Triatoma infestans | reverse complement strand
CTTTCTTAGGGCCTTAGCACAAACCTCGCATCCGTACAAAAGGATGCCATTTGTGACGGACATGAGGAGCCGGCGTCTGCTGGCCCTCGGTCGTCCCACATTTGCCATCAACCTGCTCAAGCTTGCAGTTATCCTCGCCGCCTTCTTGCTGGAGCGCCGCACTTGCTCCCAGAACGTCAGCTTGTTGTCTAAATGCACCCCCAAGTACCGGACAGAGCTTTGAGCTTTCAACGTTATACCGTCGATCCTCAGGCCCCAAGCACTTGGGATCCGACGTCTACTGAGCAACACTTCCTCCGTCTTCTCCGGAGCCAGACTCAGACCATGTTCCTCTAATCAGGCCGTGGCAGTCCGTATTACTTGTCGTAATCTTATATGTGCCATCTTGTAATCCCTGGCTACATATCATATCATTTCATACTGAGTGTATCAACTGTATTTGCTCTGTGCGCAAGTCAATGTTATAACATATTTGACAAAAACATCCTGATCTGGGATGAACGCCAGAAACCGGTCGATGACCACAAAAAAAAAGCAGGCTATCACGGAAAATGTCTCTGATGTTTTCTAGTTCTGCGGAAACAACCATAACAATATTTAATTCTAATTAATATTATTTAGATGAAGAAATCTTATAATACGAGTATTTCGTAAACTACAAAAAATAGCACTTTAGAAGAAAACGTACCCCCCCCCATTTTTCTTCCAAAAGCCACCTTAGATGAATTTGTCCAAAGAAAAGTTACAAATATAAATTGAAGTCGATACGACAAGTTTAAAGAAAATCGTCAATTTAGTTACATGTCAAAATTTCTCAACCGGAATTAACACTTAACTGAACGATTTTTTCTGCAATTTTCTCAAAAATGACGGATTTTTTTTAAACACAGAATATCAATTACACATACTAAGAGCTACAATTTTTATTTAAAACATTTCTTCGAAAAAATTCATTTTAGGGCGACTTTTGTGGGGAAGAGATGGGATTAGATTTTTCACTAAAGTGCTATTTAGGGTTTTTTACACAATTCTATCGTTTAAATTAATTAGAATTGAATATGTTGTCGAAATTACAAAGTTTAAAGAAAATCCGGATGACCGGTAGTGTATTTTTTACTGAAAAGTATTTTTCAGTTTTCTACTATTTTCTCTACAACGATTTTCTTTGAACTATGTATGTAATGTAACAGCAACCAAAGAGAGTAAAGAGAAGAGAAACAAACTCAACCACTCTCTTGGACTGTAATGGGAGAAACTGTATAAATACAGCGACGGACAGTCCATGGGAATACAGTTCAACATAGTTCATCATCTCACCAGTCACTTCGTGTCATTTTCATACCTTAACCATTCTCTATTGTAAAGTCCAGGCAGACTGTGTCTCATTATTAATATACATAGTTTAACCAGTGTTAACTCCGTCTTCTTTATTTCATCAACCAGACCCAAATTCACTGCACCTAACACATCCATTATATAAACTACACATATTAATGATCTAAAACTTTTCTTTGAAATATTTCTCTGGGTAAGATCATTTAAGGGGTTTTTGGTGTGTGGGGTGGGGTTATGTTTTCTTCTAAAGTGCTATTCCAATTTATTATTAAATTGTGTCATCTAAATAGCATTAAATATGTTGCCAATATTTCGAATTTGAAGAAAATTGGTTAACCGGAAGTCATTGTTGTTGTGGTGGTTGGTTCCGCATAACTGGAAAATATCTCAGATAACCGGAAGTAAGTTTCTATTGAAACAGTTTTCGAGTTTGAAGAAAATTAGTTAACCGGGATGTAGTTGTGTTGTGGTGGTTGGTTCCGCATAGCTGGAAAATATCTCAGATAACCGGAAGGAAGTAAGTTTCTATTGAAACAGTTTTCGAGTTTGAAGAAAATTAGTTAACCGGGATGTAGTTGTTGTGGTGGTTGGTTCCGTAGAGCTGGAAAATATCTCAGATAACCGGAAGGAAGTAAGTTTCTATTGAAACAGTTTTCGAGTTTGAAGAAAATTAGTTAACCGGGATGTAGTTGTTGTGGTGGTTGGTTCCGCAGAGCTGGAAAATATCTCAGATAACCGGAAGTAAGTTTCTATTGAAACAGTTTTCGAGTTTGAAGAAAATTAGTTAACCGAATGTAGTTGTTGTGGTGGTTGGTTCCGCATAGCTGGAAAATATCTCAGATAACCGGAAGTATGTTTCTAATGAAACAATTTTTCAGTTTATCGCGATTTTTTCCATAAATACAACAAAGAATGCCATTGCAACTTTGCCAGCAAAATTTTACACGTTTTAGGCAGCCCATACACCTTCACTTTATTGCAACGCAAATCTGTCCCGAAAAACTAAGCGAGAAACTCAAAGAAAACAACGAAAAACTGAACTGAGGCCTAGCTTAATATTTTTTAATCAACTTATCAGTTTTTGTGACATTTCTGGCGAATATGATCCGTGAATGTGCTTGCATGAGTGTTTTGTAGTCCTATCGATTAAAAACAGTTTTTCAGTGTCCCATAGCTCTGGCCAACGAACGAAAATCCTCTATGAAAGATAAAGTTGCCCGCTTTCTTTTTTTTGTAAGTTGGGGGTCTTTCCATGATGGAGAACAAACGATAACTGACAGAACAGTCGGAGCATCTGTGCTAGAAACTGAGGACCTAGAGATGGTCCAGATCTAGTACCTGTATTATTATGTGCGCAAATTGCGCAGTTTACTCCTCAGTTTATCTTTCAGGATATGACGTCACACGTGATAATCGTTCCGATAAACTTAAGGTGTATGGGCCGCTTTTAAGTTCCCCCGTTTGTTCGAGAAATTCAATTTAAAGAAATTTTTGGAGGGTGAGAGAAGGCTATCCTCAAAAAAGTCCGTGTGAGTGTTTCAAAGCAGGTTTCCTTTTTTTTTTTGTATTTTAATTAATTGCTTTTAAAGAATCAGATGTGCTAATTTGTCCCTGATTTAACTGCCTTGCCTTTCCAATTTCAATAATTCAGTTAGTGTAATTGGTGGCAAATGAGTTATCAACCTATTTATCTATTTGAAATGTATTGTACGTAGAAAAATTAAAAGATAAAAAAAAAATGCTCCTTTTGATGTTTTTTATTTCATCATTAATGTGAGTGTAGCTTGACACTTGGTAAAGAACCTCAGGCGCAGCTAAATGAGGTCACACTCCAGTCGACTGGTTTCCACTGTTTATACCAAGAGACTCTGCACTATCATATCTATTACTAATTTAAAAAAAAAAAAAAATCTGCTGTGAAACACTCACAAAACTTCTCTTACAGCAGTTTACAGAGTTATAATTAACCAATTTTTCTTCATACTTATAATTTTGTACGAAATATTTACTTGCCTTTATATCAATTGCAGATTCTAAACTTAATAAAATGACTTCTTACTTTCTCCTAATCCTAGTAAGTGTGTATTCTGAACAACATAGCTCAAAAACGAAAACCCCGTAGAAAGATGAAACTTGATATTCCGTTTAGGTATCACCATGGCATCTGACAGTGGGTCATCTGTCAAAATTCCTCAACCGGAAGTACCATTTTACTTTTTTTGCGTTTTTCTCAAAAATGGCTCCGACGATTTTTCTTCAAACTTAGTGTATCAACTACGCATACAAAGAGCTATAACTTTTATTTGAAACATTTCTCTGGGAAAAAATTCATTTAAGGACACTTTTATGGTATTGGGTGGGGGTTAGGTTTTCCATCTAAAGTGCTATTTCAAGTTTATTAAACAAATTCCATCATCTAAATAATGTTAATTAGAATTAAATATTTTATTGAAATTCCGAGTTTGAAAAAGAAAAAAAAATCGGATGACCGAAAGTGCGTTTTTCTTTACCACTTTTACTAAATGATTTTTTCCCACTTTTTCGTGATTTTCTCAAAAATTGGCTCCGATGATTTTCTTGAAACTTACTATATAAACTAAACATACAATGATCTACAACTTTTATTTAAAACATTTCTCTAGGAAAATTCATTTTAATGGCACTTTTAGGGGAGAGGTAGGATTATGGTTTTCTCTAAAGTGCAATCATTATAGTTGATTATACAATTCTATCATTCAAACAAAATTATTAGAAAGAAATAGATGGCCAAAATTCCGAGTTTCAAGAAAATTAGTAAACCGGAAGTGCGCTTTTACTGGACAGCTTTTTTTTTTCAGTTTTCGACGAATTTCATTAAATGTGGTATACATACTATAAAATTTGTCAATTATAATTTTGAGAACTAGAGTAAGAGAAAGGTGTGTGAGTGTTTCACACCAGAATTTTTTTATTTTTTCTAAAATAATTACAATTTCTATTAAATTTGGCATACTAACTGCACAGATCTGGAACTACGGCAGGCCACCACCAGGAATGGTGGGGTTACTGCAGGAAGTGTGAATAATTTTTTAATGAATCTGCGATGTTAAATCGCAAATGTTGTTTGTTCAATATTATTGGCGCTTTCTTTTGGATTACAATATAATCACATCTATACTTGCCTGCGTAGATATTTTTTGTCCTCATCACGTCTATATTTGTGTTACTAAAATTTTTGATTATATTCAGTGAAAATATTTTGTATTTAAAACATACAGTTACTAAAATGGTTTTATAATAAATGTTTATTCGTTACTGTTATCAACAAAACTGTTTATCTTCAGTCAACGCTGTGAACTGTGTGTATATTTCAAATCAAACATGTGTTTTGGTATATACACATACATGCCAACCATCACTTTCAATTAATCGACTAGAAAGACAATAGAGAGCTTCAAAACAAATAGACAAACATTTTGATATCAGAACCCCAAAAACAACACAACACAAATTCTATCTCATAACAACATATTTAAAGCCTAGGAAATGCGCACGTCTGCCATAGACAACAATATCACATTCATATGGGCCATTTTTATTTTTCTGTTTTACAAGAATTTTAAATTTGAATAAAATCGGTAGATTTTTTTTTTAAATACTTCCTGTTACTCCTAGTAAGAGGAAGTATTGTAATCGTGTCAAATTTTTTATATCGAGTTTTCACCGGAAATATCCGCTTAGAGGTCCCCTGAGTCCAAAAAAAGTGGTTTTTAGCAAATGATCTCTGTGTATGTGCGTGTATATGAACAGCATACTTCAAAAACGAAAAACCATAGAAAGTTGAAACTTGATATTCCGTTTAGGTATTATTACCATGGCATCTGACCGTGGGTCATATGTCAAAATTCCTCAACCGAAGTATCACTTTACTTTTTTTTTTTTTTTTTTACTTTTTTGCATTTCTCTCATAAATGGCTCCGACAATTTTCTTCAAACTTGGTATATGTGCTACACATACAAAGAGCTACAATTTTTATTTGAAATATTTCTCCAGGAAAATTCATTTAAGGGCAGTTATGGTGGGAGGGCGTGGGGTTAGGTTTTTATCTAAAGTGCTATTTCAGTTTATTAAACAATTCTATCATCTAAATAATATTAATTAGAATTGAATATGATGTTGAAATTTCGAGTTTCAAAAAAAAATTTGGGTAACCGGAAGTGCGTTTACATTACCACTTTATTAAATGAATTTTTTCACTTTTTCGTGATTTTCTTAAAAATGACTCTGATGATTTTCTTGAAACTTCGTATATAAACTAAACATACAAAGGTCTACAAATTTTATTTTCAATCTTTTTCTGGGAAAATTTATTTAAGGGCACTTTTAGGGGAGGGGTGGGGTTATGTTTTTCTCTAAAGCGCTATCATAGTTGATTATACAATTCTATCATCCAAACAAAATTAATTAGAAATAATGGCCAAAATCCAGTTTCAAGAAAATTAGTAAACCGGAAGTGCGCTTTTACTGGCAGTTTTTTCAGTTTTCGACGAATTTCATTAAATTTGGTGCACAAACTATAAAATTTGTCAATTATAATTTTGAGAACTGGAGTAAGAGAAAGTTGTGTGAGTGTTTCACACCAGATTTTTTTTGAGCAAAGCACTCCCTCTTTTGCAAAATTCCTTTAAAAGAACCTTTAAGTTTTTTTTAAAAAAAATGAGACTACCCGAAGCATAAATAATTGAATTCATTGGAAACCGTTATAGAAACATTGGAAATCAAGCTAGCTTTATTTTGTGATTTCATTAATCTGTTTCGCTCATAAACCCTTCATCAGGATGTCTTGATAAACAGTATCCCATCAGTGTCTAGCATAATGCAAAGACTTTTATGTTATACCAATCTTTTATTTTGTGATTACCACAAAATAAAGCCAACTATCATAGCAAAAACTGTCTGCTAGTTTACGGCACCATAGATTCAAACCATTTTTTTTTTATTACTTAACCATTCATTATATTTCTTCAATTATTCTAAAATAATTCAAACAGTATAAATTCATAAAATGTTATTTTCATTTATTTTCAGGATTAACCATTTTGAGGAGCTAATGACCATCAGTTGGATCTACTATATGAAACCATTTGAAGATTAATTAATACGTTTACAAGTTTATATTCTACTTAAATATGTATTTGTATTCATATATAAATATATTTTGATATAATTTCAATTTTTTAATAAACGTTTTATAATTTTCTAAGTTCTATAGTTTTTTATTTAACCTACTTCAGTTAGCTATTTTTTTTATTAGAATGAGATAGCGAGTGCGGTAACTGAACGAGAGTTGTTACAAACCTTTTCTCTAGAGTCAGATATTAAATTTTTACTTTCTCTTACTCCTAGAAAGAGGCGGTATTGTAATCTTGTCAAATTTTCTATATCGAGTTTTCACCGGAAATATCCGTTTTGAGGTCTCCTGAGTACAAAAAAGTGGTTTTGAGCAAATGGTCTGTGTGTATGTATGTGA
This sequence comes from Triatoma infestans, assembly GCA_011037195.1. Taxonomy (NCBI): domain Eukaryota; kingdom Metazoa; phylum Arthropoda; class Insecta; order Hemiptera; family Reduviidae; genus Triatoma; species Triatoma infestans. Next base: position 33,334 of record JAAEAF010006207.1, on the reverse strand, counting down.
ACAGCATAGCTCAAAAACGAAAAACCGTAGAGATGCATACACATGCTTTTTCCTGCCAACTATACCTTACGACCAAAGAAATACATCTCTAATGATGGAGGCCAGTTCGAGCAAGATCTGTAATTAATGAGGTGTAAAATTTATAATAAAATAGTACTTTTCTTCTTATTCAATCAAAAAACCGTTATAATACGAGGCATGTCCAGTAAGTAATTGTACTGAATTTTTGTAGGTTACAAAAATTTTTATTTGAACAAAAAAATTACATGGTTACATTAGTACATATGTAAGCTATTTTTCGACATAGTCACCATTCCTCTCAATGCAGGCGGTGAACCGGGGTATTAATTTTTTTATGCCTTCCTCGAAGTAGTTTCCCGCCAACCCCTTCGTCCACTTCTTCATCTCCCCTTCACCTCCTCGTCGGTTGAAAACCTTTCTCTACCCATGTGCAGCTTCAGGGAGGTAAAGAGATAGTAATCTGAAGGTGCTAGGTCAGGGGAATGCGCGGGATGGTTCAGGACATCCCATTTAAACGAGGCAAGCAGTTCCTTCGTGTTGGGCAATTCAACTTGTGTTGGTCTGTCAGCTGTTTTGGGACCCACCTCGCGGACAGTTTCCGATATCCGAGGGTTTCTGTGATGGTTTCGTGTAGCAGAGATCTGGAGATTTGCGGAAACATCGCAGAAAGTTCATCCACAGTCAATCTGCGATCGTCACGGAGCGCATTTTCGATTTTTTCCACAATTTCGTCAGTCACAATTGAAGGTCTTCCGCTCCTCTGATCATCATGCACAGACGTACGACCGTTTTTAAACTCGCGACACCACTTGAACACACTCGTACGATTCATAGCTTTATCACCATATGCAGTTTTTACCTCATTATAAACCTCAACCGGAGTTTTTCCCTTCCAAACGAGATAACGGATGACGCCGCGTATTTCACACTTGGCGGGAGATTGGATTGACATTTTTCACGAAACGTATTGTTACGTCGACAGTTCTCAACGTAGTGACCTCGAACCGGCCTCGTTGCAGAGGGGAGGAATCAGGCTACACGACAGTGTAGCCAACATGTCGAAAACAAAATCCCTCCGGCTGTGAGAGCCTCAGTACAGTTACTTACTGGACATGCCTCGTACCATTCTGAAATTTCTTCTAGGAATCATGTTTTCATTCATAACTTGTATAATATTGCTCAAAGAAAAAAAAACCGTTCAAGTAAATATTTCTTACAAAAAAAAATAGAGGAATCTATTTCTTAAATAAAAACCACACCTCCCCATTTGAGAAAAATGAAGTTGGTGGCTGTATCTCGCTTCTCAAAGCACCAAAGCAAATTTGCAAATTAAATTTGGATTTCTAATAAAAAACTACGGGGACACGTATTTTTTAGTTTTTTCTAGCTATCTTAGTTTCCGAGAAAAAGTCGTTATCCATATACCTTGGGACACCTGATATAGCCTGATTCCTCCCCTCCGCAACGAGAACGGTTCGAGATCAGTACGTTGAGAACTGTCGACGCGACAATACGTTTCGTGAAAAATGTCAACCCAATCTCCCGCCAAGTGTGAAATACGCGGAGATGAATTTCTCCGCTCCATCATTACTGGAAATGAAACTTGGGTTGCACACTACCACTTGAAACCAAAAGGCAGTCTCAACAGTAGCGTCACACCTCTTCACCCTGCGCCAAAAAGTTCAAAACCACAATTTCAGCCAAGAAAATCATGGCATCCGTGTTTTGGGACTGTCAAGGCATAATTTTAATTGAATATATGCCTCAAGGGGAGACCATCAATTCTGCAAGATACTGTGAGACCCTAAAAATTGCGGAGGGCGATTCAGAACAAAAGGAGAGGCATGCTGACAAAGGGAGTCTGCCTGCTGCACGACAATGCCAGACCACACACGGCCAACGCCACGAAGGAACTGCTTGCCTCGTTTAAATGGGATGTCCTGAACCATTCCGCGCATTCCCCTGACCTAGCACCTTCAGATTACTATCTCTTTACCTCCCTGAAGCTGCACATGGGTGGAAAAAGGTTTTCAACCGACGAGGAGGTGAAGGGGAGGTGGAGAAGTGGACGAAGGGGTTGGCGGGAAACTACTTCGAGGAAGGCATCAAAAAATTAATACCCCGGTTCACCACCTGCATTGAGAGGAATGGTGACTATGTCGAAAAATAGCTTACATATGTACTAATGTAACCAGGTAATTTTTTTGTTCAAATAAAAATTTTTGTAACCTACAAAAATTCAGTACACTTACTTACTGGACATGCCTCGTATATACAAAGAGACCATTTGCTAAAAAAAACCACTTTTTTGGTTCAGGGGACCTGAAAACGGATATTTCAGGGGAAAACCCGATATCGAAAATTTGACAAGATTACAATACTTCCTCTTACTAGGAGTAAGAGAAAGTAAAAATAAAAAAAATAAAAAAACTAAACAAGAAATAAGAAAAGTAAACAACAATTTTCTCTAATTTCAAAGTTGAATAACTCAGCGAATATTCATCAGATTTTTCCAGTTCAATAACCATTTTACCATGAAAGGAAGAAATAATAAAGTTGATTGCGAGATCTCCTATTTCTGTAGGCTTAACAAAATAAAATGTTCACATATTTGGAATTATTTAAAAATGAAGTAGGTTATTTTTTATTATTTTTTTTTTGTCTACCTTACGTACTTTTCCAAAAAAAAAAAGAAAAAGTGGGTGTACATTGTTGAAATTGTCACCCTGTATTATATATACAACGATTGCTTGAGAGATTTTTTAATTAGCCGTGCAAACAGTAACAAATAATACTTTAATTTATGTACGGAGCGCTGAGGTTGCTCTTTATTACAGGCAAAGCGCCCGTGAGTAAGGCTGTACCCTTTATTTCCCCAATGTAAAAAAAAAAAAAAAAAAAAAAAAAACCCTTATACAACGCAACACCTAGATATAAAATGCTAACACAAGCCTTTATAAGGGCTTTTGAATATGCCCTTTGTTAAATTGACTTGCTGATGTAACAGGGCGGCCGAATTTATTTTCTTCAATCTGACTTTTTAAACAAACATTAGAGAAAATATTTACAAGAATTTATTCTGGCTATAACACTTTATACTTCCTAATTTTTATTTATATAATATTTTTAAATATAGAAAAATCTGGTGTTACACTCATATAAGTTTTTCTCTCATTGAAATTTACAAAATAATTATTGATAAATTTTATTCCATTTTGGAACTTTTAGTAAGAGAATCTAAATCTAAACTATTCCAATAAAATGAAACTTTTGTGGTAAATGAACTTCCAGTATCCACAGATCTTTCTAAAATCAATTTGTATGGAATAATATTTCAAACAAGAGTGATTGCCCGGGGGGGGGGGCACTGATAGGTACAGACAGTATACTAAGTTTTTTTTTTTCAGACCCATGGTCACATCTGGGTCGGTTGTTTTGGTGGACTAAGACTCTGCAGAAGGGGGCTGCGGAAAGGTTGGGTGGGATCCAAAGGTAAGCATACCTGGGTTTCACGGGGGCCATGAAAACCACCCCGACTGCGGCGTTGGAAGTCATCCTCAATTTGCCACCACTATACCACATCCTCGTTGGAGGTGAAGCCAGAATTGGAATACATAGGCTCTTGCAGGGGCCGCCTCCTATCACCTACCTCTAGGCATGATCGTAATAACCGCAGGTTGATTGAGGAAATCATGGCTGACTATCTTTTTGGAATGCTAACTGATAGGTTGGTTCCTAGTGTAATGGAATCGTTGTTCGGATGTGTGATTCCTGGAGTAGCAGATGTCTTGAAGAGGGCGGAAGTTAGTTGAGAGATTTTGGGAATAGAAGATAAATTAGAATAATAAAATAACTAACTAAGATGCACAACTAAGAGAAAGATAAGTTTGCATATAACTGTGTATAGTAAATTGCCGCTTGTGTATAAAGACGTGCTCGTTTGGCCGTAGATGATATAATAATCATTTCGTCGTATATCATAGAGTTTATATATTGGTGTTGGCCACACTCACACCAAGACATCTGTCCTAGTGTGCGACCATGTGCGACCTTCGTAGTTTGCTGACCTTATTCGGTGCTTGCTTTTTGATGTACAGTATTGATGAAAAGGCTTTGTTAATCGTTTGTTTGGCCGCGGCTGTCTTGAAGCCGGCGGCCGGTTGCTGGTTATACTTTTATTACTGCCACCCTTTGTTAAGATAGCAGCTGGCTGGAACCACTAGTTGTAAATTATTATTTCTTTGGTGTACTTTGCCGATGTCAATGACTTTGCCATGTCATTACATCAAAGTCATTAACACTAGGTATCATTTCGAAAGGAAATTCCAAATTGTTATACCGAGCAGAGGTGAATGGGACTGTGACCCCCCACCCCGTTCGGTAACTCGATTTGGTATACAGACGGATCCAAAAATCTCCGACTGGGGTCGGAGCCGGGGGTCTATAGGGGCAGGCATAATGTTAAGATTAAGGCCAGCCTAGGGAATTACGCCACCACGGTCTTTCAGGCTGAAGTCGTGGCGTTACAACTCTGCGCTAGGGAGATTATAAGGCAAGGCATAGTGGGTAGAAGAGTGGCCATATACTCCGATAGTCAGGCAGCCCTGAAGGCACTTTCATCACACCAAATAGTCTCAAGACTGGTGTGGAATAGCCTATTTGCCCTAACCGAGGTGGTGGCTCGGAATAAACTGACACTCGCAAAAGGTAGAGGACGAAAGCGAAGGACAGGAATGAATGGTGAAAGATTGTTAAAGAAGCCAAGGCCCTTCATGGGCTGTAGAGCTAAAGAAGAAGAAGACCTTGGTCGATAAGCCAACAAATTTTTGTTTTATCATATTTCATTTTTTTTCTTCTTTTTTTTCAATTTTAAGGGGCTTCAAAATCCTTGTTAACAGCTGTGTAATGATATATAATATAAATGATAATATTTACAGTTTTATTGGCCCGTAAATACTCCTACAATGTTTTCTTTTTTTTTATATTTACATAAGAAAGAGTGTTGCTTGCTTTAACATGTTTGCCACATGTGGAGTTGTTTCAAAGGTGTAAGAGTTCACCTTTGTGTATGTATGGCTTCGCACATTGATTTCCTGTCTTCTCTCAACAACAATTTCTATCCATTGAGAAGATAATGGAAATTTCTAAGGTACTATATCAGCTTATAATGCTCTTCCCGAAGAACTACACATTCAAAAAAAGTACACATTTAATAAACTAAATATCTGGGAAACACTTACACGACTTTCTCCTCTTCCAATAATACAATTTAATTAGATTAGTTATGATTTTCTGGGTTCTTAAAAAAATGAAGAAAAACCACAGCAAACTTAAGTTTCAAAATTGGAAGTCAAAATAATAAATTCACAAAGTTATAGTCCCCTAGTCCATCTAGTCCCCACAAAAGACGCAACCAATTTTATACATTGATTTTCTGCCGCAATAGCTATTTTTTTCTTTCCCTTGTAACCTCTAAGCGAACTTTGAAATTTTATTTGAGCCCATATCTGACTCAAAAGTCTTCTTAATAAGGTAGTTTTAGCAAGAAGTTTAAGTTTAAGAGGAGACATCCTCTCCTCACACTCGAACTACTTTTCTTTAATAACACTCTCAATCTATCAAATTCACCTTTTTGACCTGCTTTTTGACGTACATTTCCTTTCTCACAAAAAAAGTAGATGGTTCTTTTAGGCAAAAAAATAGATTCAACTAGCGCAAGTAAAAACGGTTCAAACTTGTCAGGAGATTCTATTATTATTATTCAATGAAGTGGAGGCCAAAACGTACGCTATACAAAGCTTCCTGGGCCCATATAGCTAGCCCTAAGACATAACAACTACTGGGTCTGGAACAAAAGTCCAGGCCCAGGTTTCACCCAACTAAGTTTCATCACAGACCGAACAAATGGACCAAAACCTTAAAAGGACAGAGCTTAAGATCCTCTACCGATATCCTATTCCGGCCGAAGGTCTTAAACCTAATCTCCTCACAGCCCAAACAATCCGTCATTAGATGCATGGATGTTTTCCTCCTCCGTGTAACAAACTCTAAAAAAGGGGTCAGGCATGAGTCCCATTGTATAGAGGTGTATCCTTAAGTCACAATGCCCAGGGAGGAAGCCAACCAGATGTCTGAGAGTGGCCCGTGAAAGACACCGGATCCCGCTACTCAAAGCTCCGTCCGGATCCCCAATGAGCATCTTAGACTGCCCACAACCCACTGCACTCATCCTTATGGATGAGTGCTGCGAGGTCATCCACGTCTGGAAGCCTGACAAACATGTGCCAGGAGACACACACCAACAGCAGGCTCGGGACCAATTAAAGAGAGAGAGAGGCGCCTAATTTGGCAAACCTATCCACCTCCTCATTCCGAAAGATTCCCATATGACCTGGAACCCAGACTAGAAGCACATCCTTCAATGAAGAAAGATCTTCCAGTCTTCTAGAACATTCCAACACCAATCTGGAAGTGAAGACAAATGAGCTATGCGCCTTCAACGCAGCCTGGCTGTCCGAACAGATACAAACATCTTTTAAATTAGTGTTACGCACCCATTCATCCAAAATACAACAAACAATTGCAATAAACCTCAGCCAGGAAAACGGTGGCCCACTCACCAAGAGGCACCGCCAAATAGTCTCCCGTGTCAAAATAGACGTCAGCCCCAGGCCTACCCTAGAGATTCTAGGATTTCAATTTTGTCATAGCCATAAAAAAGATAGGTGTAAACATATTTATCTGAGTGTAAAAATTCCTTTGACCTAAATAATAAAGCTGAAAATGTGGCTGGGTCCGCAATACCGGATAAATAATAAAGCTTCAAAGCGGCCGTTCAAATTTTAATCTAACTGAACTGTCCATTAGAATCCGTCTAAAATCAGTTGTTCCACAAATAAAATTGATAGTTTAGATCTGAGCAGTTTATTCTGTTTTTTTTTTTGTGAGGGTTCTTTAGAGCGATTTTTTGGTTATCTATTGTACCCTCTCTGGTGCCGTAGCTTTTGCTCATCTACAGCACCCACTCCCTAAGAAATCCCAAGATCCTGAAGGATTCTAGGGTGGATATTTCCTCCTCCCTATCTGGAAACAACCCAGGCTATTAAATCTTCTTTGGATGAACGGCGTCGCAATTCGTGAGGAGATGTATTGGAGTTTCCTCCATCTTCCCACAGAATCTGCTTGTGCCAATCATCTTCTAGGCCCAGCTTCCTCAGGTGTCCCCTGAGTCTGAAGTGCCCCGTAAGAAATCCCGTAAGGATACGGATCTTCTTCTTACTCAGACTGATGTAGGCCTTTGACATTTCCTGGTGGTAGCCTCCCAGACAGACCATTCCTGGTGGTGGCCTGCCGTAGTTCCAGATCTGTGCAGTTAGTATGCCAAATTTAATAGAAATTGTAATTATTTTAGAAAAAATAAAAAAATTCTGGTGTGAAACACTCACACACCTTTCTCTTTTCTCAAAATTATAATTGACAAATTTATAGTTTGTGTACCAGATTTAATGAAATTCGTCGAAAACTGAAAAACTGCCCTGTAAAAGCGTACTTCCAGTTTACTAATTTTCTTGAAACTCGGAATTTTGGCCATCTTTTATTTCTAATTAATTTTGTTTGGATGATAGAATTGTATAATCAACTATTATAGCACTTTAGAGAAAAACATAACCTCACCCCTCCCCTAAAAGTGCCCTTAAATAAATTTTCCCAGAAAAATATTGAAAATAAAATTTGTAGACCTTTGTATGTTTAGTTTATATATGAAGTTTCAAGAAAATCATCAGAGTCATTTTTAAGAAAATCGCGAATAAGTGAAAAAATTAATTTAGTAAAGTGGCAATGTAAACGCACTTCCGGTTACCCGATTTTTTTTGAAACTCGAAATTTCAACATCATATTCAATTCTAATTAATATTATTTAGATGATAGAATTGTTTAATAAAGTGAAATAGCACTTTAGATGAAACCTAACCCACCCCCTCCCACCATAACTGCCCTTAAATGAATTTTCCCAGAGAAAAATTTCAAATAAAAGTTGTAGTATCTTTGTATGTGTAGTTGATATACCAAGTTTGAAGAAAATCGTCGGAGCCATTTTTGAGAGAAATGTAAAAAAGTAAAAAAAAAAAACAAAAAAAACAAACAAGTAAAATGGTACTTCCGGTTGAGGAATTTTGACATATGACCCACGGTCAGATGCCATGGTGATACCTAAACGGAATATCAAGTTTCAACTTTCTATGGTTTTTCGTTTTTGAACTATGCTGTTCATCAGACCATTTGCTAAAAACCACTATTTTTGGACTCAGGGGACCTCTAAGCGGATATTTCCGGTGAAAACTCGATATAAAAAATTTGACACGATTACAATACTTCCTCTTACTAGGAGTAAGAGAAAGTAATTTAAAAAAAAATCTACCGATTTTATTCAAATTTAAAATTCTTGTAAAACAGAAAAATAAAAATGGCCCATATGAATGTGATATTGTTGTCTATTGCAGACGTGCGCATTTCCTAGGCTTTAAATATGTTGTTATGAGATAGAATTTGTGTTGTGTTGTTTTTGGGGTTCTGATATCAAAATGTTTGTCTATTTGTTTTGAAGCTCTCTATTGTCTTTCTAGTCGATTAATTGAAAGTGATGGTTGGCATGTATGTGTATATACCAAAACACATGTTTGATTTGAAATATACACACAGTTCACAGCGTTGACTGAAGATAAACAGTTTTGTTGATAACAGTAACGAATAAACATTTATTATAAAACCATTTTAGTAACTGTATGTTTTAACTAAAAAATATTTTCACTGAATATAATCAAAAATTTTAGTAACACAAATATAGACGTGATGAGGACAAAAAATATCTACGCAGGCAAGTATAGATGTGATTATATTGTAATCCAAAAGAAAGCGCCAATAATATTGAACAAACAACATTTGCGATTTAACATCGCAGATTCATTAAAAAATTATTCACACTTCCTGCAGTAACCCCAAATTACATTTTGCATTTGGAAACTGGACACTGACCCATTGGAATTGTATATTTTAAAACTTCATTTTAAATATTGTATTAAGGTGTTAAACTACCCATCTTATCGCCTTCCTCGGAGGCTTATTATTATTATTATTTTTCTGTGGGGAGGGAAACCTTACGCTATCCAAAGCCTCACTGGGCCATATAGCTACCTCAAGCAAAAAACAACAAACCGGGTCTATATAACAAAAATCCAGACCCGGATCTAATCCATCCTTAAGATTCACCGCAGTCCGAATATCGGACAATAACCTTAAGCGGAAATAGCCTAAGCTCTTTCACTGACATCCTATTCCGACCAAAGGTCCTGAACCTAATTTCCTCACAACTCAAGCAATCAGTCATATAAGATGGATGGGTGTTTCCTCCTCTGTCTCACAGACTCTACAAAATGGGATCCGGCATGAGCCCTCATTATGTAGAAATGTCTTCTTAAACCACAATTTCCAGTAAGATATCCAACCAGATGCCCGAGAGCGCTCCGTGAAAAACACAACAACGTCTCACTAATAGCCTTGTCCGGACCCCGCGGATGAACATTTTGGACTGCCGAAAACCAACTGAGCTCATCCATAAGGATGAATGCTGTGAAGCTGTCCATGTCTGGAAGCCTGACAGACATGTGCCAGAAGACACGCCAACAGCAGGCTCGGGACCAATGAAAGGAAGAGAGGCGCCTAATTTGGCAAACCTATCCACCTCCTCATTCCCAAAAATTCCCATGTGACCTGGCACCCAGACTAGAAGCACATCCTTCAGAGAAGAAAGCTCTTCCAGTCTTTTAGAACATCAACCTGGAAGTGAAGACACATGAACTCCTCAGCGCCTTCATATACATATATCTATCTAGATATCTATCGATCAGATTCAACCATACATCGCATCCTGTCATATCTCTACTCTCACCTTTTATTCTATAAAATCATTACAAGTCCAGTGCAGTTTGTGTAAACTTATAGCTATATTATAACAGTGTCTTCATACCTCGTCTAATTAATCAAACCTAATTTCTCTCCTCATCAACTCCATTATAACTATTATTATTATTATTATCAAAATCGCAGATTCCTCAGAACTACCTAAAATATTTTTACTTTCTCTTACTCTTAGTAAGAGGAAGTATTGTAATCATATCAAATTTTCGATTTCGAGTTTTCACCGGAAATATCCGTTTTGAGGTCCCCTGGGTCTAAAAAAGGTCTAAAAAACTGATTTTTAGCAAATGGTCTGTGTGTGTGCGTGTATATGAACAGCATAGTTCAAAAACGAAAAACCGTAGAAAGTTGAAACTTGATATTCCGTTTAGGTACCACCATGGCATCTGACCGTGGGTTATATGTCAAAATTCCTCAACCGGAAGTACCACTTTACTAGTTTTTTTTTTTCTCCAAAATGGCTCCGACGATTTTCATCAAACTTGGTATATCTGCTACACATACAAAGAGCTACAATTTTTTTTTTGAAATGTCTCTCAGGGAAAATTCATTTAAGGGCACTTTTTAGGGAGGGGTAGGGTTAGGTTCTAATCTAAATCTAAAATGCTATTTCAGTTTATTAGACAATTCTGTCATCTAAATAACGTTAATTAGAATTAAATATGTTGCTGAAATTCCGAGTTTAAAAAAAAATAGGATGACCGGAAGTGCGTTTTACTTTACCACTTTACTAAATAATTTTTTTCACTTTTTCAAGATTTTCTCAAAAATGGCTCCGACGATTTTCTTGAAGCTTGTTATATAAACTAAACACACGTTGATCTACAACTTTTATTACAAACATTTCACTAGGAAAATTCATTTATTATGCACTTTTAGGAGAGGGGTGGGGTTATGTTTTTCTCTAAAGTGCTACCATAGTTGATTATACAAATCTATCATCCAAACAAAATTAATTAGAAATAAATAGATGGCCAATAATCCGAGTTTCAAGAAAATTAGTAAACCGGAAGTGCACTTTTACTGAACCGTTTTTTTTTTTTTTTTTTTTTTTTTTTTTTCAGTTTTCGGCGAATTTCATTAAATTTGGTACACAAACTATAAAATTTTGTCAATTTTGAGAACTGGAATAAGAGAAAGTTGTGTGAGTGTTTCACACCAGATTTTTTGAAATATTTTGCTCATACACGCACATATAACAAAAATTTAACCAAATCACAATAATTTCTCTTACTTAGTTTATGCATTACACAAATACACTTTGGGGTGACCATCATACACATACCATCGTGGTATATTATTTTTGTAGGCTCAAGCTGGCCTAGTGGATTCAATACTCTTGAATTTTTCCAACTTCTGAACCGAATTTTCGCCACTACTTAGCATTTATTTCTTTTAACATTTGATGTATTCACTACAGCTAAATTGGAATGTTTCCCAATAACGAACCAACTTTATTCCTAATCTTGAATCAACCAAATGGTTTTCTACGAATGGTGGAACATATAAAATATACCACAATGTCAGAAACAGCCCGTTGAAAGCAGCTCAACACAAAGGAAAAAAAAATTCTAAAGAGAGATGAGATAAAATCTATCATGAAAATGATTTGGTAGATACGTTCCTGAAATAATTTTTTCAATATTGATGCCATATTCGCATATAAAGTGAGTAATGATTGAAATGACAGGCTACCAGTATGGATTTAGTGTAAAGAGTTTTACAACAGATCAGATTTTCCCTGTTAGGATAATATAGGAACATAATGTTCAACTTCATAATCTTCTTCTGGACTTGAAGAAAAAAAAAAAAAGCCTTACGTCAGGGATGGGCAGACAAAGACCAAATATGCTTTGCTACTTTAGAGTTAAGGGATATTAGGCTTCAAAATAAAGTTAATATGGCTAACAAGAAAAACGTTTCGAAATTCAAAAAAATTTATCTGTTTTTTCTCTCAATTGGCTGGTGTCCTTTCCAAAAGCCGAAGAAAGGGAAAGGTTATTATTTCCAATGTTGTTCAATTTGATATTAGAAAAGACGTTGCTTGATTAAGATATTTAGATAACAAAACATGCACTGCATAAATTTATTGAGTATAATATTATGTTAGATAACAGTGGCAGCAGGTGAAAATTTTATGTATAGGGGCGGGCCGTATATAAAATAAGATATACAATTTATTCATACATTCCCATGTAAGATCCAATCCCCAAACTGAACAAAATGCACACAGTTATACAAAATCAAATGCATCAAACTAAATTGCAATGTCACATTTGTAGGAGAAATGTGCATAATACTTATAAAAATTAAATGGCATTTTAGGAGAAGCAGTGCTTTTCAAATCAAGAGCGGAAAGTATCTTAAATGATTGTAAAAGGGGATATTATTAATAATAATAATAAACCTTTATTTGTTATACATATATTATAATTAAATGATATTTATTATTATAATTAAATGATAAATTATAATATAAGGAAATATTGCATGGCTAATAGCCGTCTGCAGGAGTTGGTACATTCATTAGAAGAAAATAATAATTAATAATAATAATAATAATAATAAAAGAAAAATGAAATCATATAACAGTGAAAGAAACATTAAATAATATTTTCACCAAATTTTATAATGTAAAGTAAAAAATAGAAGGAAGTAATATATGTAATAATACAGACATAAAGATAGTTAAATAAAAGAAACAAGCAAATTCTGGTAATGAAATACAAAGTTATGATTGTGTTGATTTTATAATTATATTAATAGAAAACAAAAATTGTGGGGATATTATTAATTTCTCTTATTCTTAATAACGTATCATTTTGTAGTAAGGTTTTAGATTATATTCAATTACGTGAAGGACCTAATAAAGCTGGTTGTACTTGTTTATTACAGCCAATATATATTAGATTGACTTTTTAATGAAGATGAGTGCAAAACATATTATATATGAAACACGTTTTCGAAAACAGCTGTAACGATTATCATTAAACGTGGAATGCTCAGTGCACATACAAAAATGTATCTCTTTTTTACTTTCTCTTACTCCTAGTAGAGGAAGTATTACTTTCTCTTACTCCTAGTAAGAGGAAGTTATTTTTATCGTGTCAAAATTTTCGATATCGAGTTTTCACCGGAAATATCCGTTTTGAGGTCCCCTGAGTCCAAAAAAGTGGTTTTTAGCAAATGGTCTGTGTGTGTGTGTGTGTGTGTGTGTGTGTGTGTGTATGTGAACAGCATAGCTCAAAAACGAAAAACCGTAGAAAGTTGAAACTTGATATTCCGTTTAGGTCACCATGGGATCTGACACTACGTTATCTGTCAAAATTCCTCAACCGGAAGTACCACTTTACTAGTTGGATTTTTTACTTTTTTGCGATTTTCTCAAAAATGGCTCCGACGATTTTCTTTAAACTTAAACATCAACCACACATACAAAGAGCTACAACTTTTATTTGAAACATTTCTCCGGGAAAATGCACTGAAGGGCACTTTTGGGAGAGGGGTGGGGTTAGGTTTTCCATCTAAAGTGCTATTTCAGTTTATTAGACAATTCTGTCATCTAAATAATGTTAATTAGAATTAAATATGTTGTTGAAATTCCGAGTTTGAAAAAAATCGGATAACCGGAAGTGCGTTTACTTTACCACTTTACTAAATGATTTATTCACTTTTTCGCAATTTTCTCAAAAATGGCTTGACGATTTTTTTGAAACTTCGTATATAAACTAAACATGCAAAGATCTACAACTTTTAACTAAAACATTTCTCTGGGAAATTTCTTTTAAGAGCACTTTTAGGGGAGGGGTGGGGTTAGATTTTCATCAAAGTGCTATCCTAGTTCATTATACAATTCTATCATCCAAACATAATTAGTTAGAAATAAATAGATGACTGAAATTCCGAGTTTCAAGAAAATTAGTAAACCGGAAGTGCGCTTTTACTGAACAGTTTTTTCAGTTTTCGACGAATTTCATTAAATTTGGTACACAAACTATAAAATTTGTCAATTATCATTTTGAGAACTGGAGTAAGAGAAAGTTGTGTGAGTGTTTCACACCAGATTTTTTTTTTTGAAAAGTAATTATTGCAAATCGTCTGCCTGAAAGACTGTAACTGGCTTACCTAGGCTTACCCAGATTGTCACAACTCGGATTGGCATCGTACACACCGGCTCCCATCCTTTCTTCCATCCTGGACACGTCCATGTACCACATTGAACCGCCTAAAATTAGCGATCCATGCTTCCAAGCTCCTCTATCCAATACTAGAACTTTGAAAGGCTTGTAAAAAGTTATATTTAGAAGCCATTGTGACACAAACCACGCCCAAAATTGTGTCCGCCACCAGTGCTTCGCAATAGTCTTTGATAAATTCCACAAAGCCTACAACAAATGGGAGCTTGTCCCTTTAATAATTTGCCCTACTACTGTCCTGGCTACGACTTGGACGTAAATGTGGAGTGGAGGAAGATTTAAAAGTAAAAGGACCACCAAAGTTGCTGCAATGGGGGAAGGAGAGAGAGACATCATGGCGTCCGTCGTACTCAGGCAAGCAAGCCTTTGAACACTACTGAACGCCCTCTCCCACCTAACACCACTTGCAAGGTCCTTGTCCACAAAACCACTGCCCCGTGGGTCACCATTGGTCTGACCACACTGGTGTAGATCCACAGGGCCATCTTGGGGCTTAATCCCTTTGTATTGGTTACTTCCACAACAAATTTATATCTAATCCATTCCCACCTGTTTTACCTTATAATATGCCGTATCGTATAAGGCTTTGTTGGCAGATTTACAATGCCAGTCTGCAATGCTATTGTTGAGTATAAACATGAAACCTCACGTTCACATCAGCTAATATTGGATGAAATCACCTCGTACTGGCTTTTGTGGTATGCATACAGTGTTACTGTATGCCGTAGGGGATATAAGGAAGATGTATATAAATTTGCATGAGCTCTACGAATGAATCAATCAACTCATGTACAATAGGTATATGTTTCGAGACTCTGTGTAGGAAAAAAGTGTTGTTTGCGAATGATCTGTTATAAAAGCGAGAGAGGGAGAATAAAACAACAAAATATCTCAAAAATGAAAAACCGCAGGAAGCTCAAACTTAAATTCCGTTTAGGTACTACCATCGCATGAAGATATCGGGACGAAATACATTAACCGCAAGTGCGGATTTGCTAGCTTTTTTTACTTTCTCTTACTCCTCCTAGTAAGAGAAAGTATTGTAATCGTGTCAAATTTTCGATATGAGTTTCACCGGAAATATCCGTTTTGAGGTCCCCTGAGTCCAAAAAAGTGATTTTTAGCAAATGGTCTGTGTGTGTGTGCGCGCGCGCGCGTGCGTGTGTGTGTATGTATATGAAAAGCATAGCTCAAAAACGAAAAATCGTAGAAAGTTCAAACTTGATATTCCGTTTAGCTATCAGCATGGGATCCGACAGTGGGACAACTTTCAAAATCCCTCAACCCGAAGTACCACTTTACAAGTTTTTTTTTTACGTTTTTGCGATTTTCTCAAAAATGGCTCCAACGATTTTCTTTAAACTTAAAATATCAACCACATATTCAACGAGCTACAACTTTTATTTGAAACATTTCTCCGGGAAAATGCAATGAAGGGCACTTTTGGGGGAGGGGTGGAGTTAGGTTTCCATGTAAAGTGCTATTTCAGTTTATTAGACAATTCTGTCATCTAAATAATGTTAATTAGAATTAAATATGTTGTTGAAATTCCGAGTTTGAAAAAAATCGGATAACCGAAGTGCGTTTACTTTACCACTTTACTAAATGCTTTTTTTTTCCCCCAATTTTTCCGCGATTTTTCTCAAAAATGGCTCCCACGATTTTCTGAAACTCTCTGTATAAACTAAGCATACAACGATCTACAACTTTTATTAAAACTTTCTCTCGAAAAATTCATTAAGGGCACTTTTAAGGAAGGGGTAGGGTTATGTTTTACTATAATGTGAATGTACAATTCTATCACCCAAACAAAATTAATTAGAAATAAATAGATAGCCAAAATTCCAAGTTTAAAGAAAATTAGTAAACGGAAGTGCGCTTTTACTGAACAGTTTTTTTCAATTTTCAACGTATTTCCTTAAATTTGGTACACAAACTATAAAATTTGTCAATTATAATTATGAGAAGTGGAGTAAGAGAAAGTTGTGTGTGTGTGTGTGTGTGTTTCACACCAGATTTTTTTTCAGTTTTTCGCGTTTTTTTTTGACAACAGTTCCAATAATTTTCTTTAAACTTCGAGTACTAACTTCATACACAAATACCTTAAAAGTTTTATTTGAAACACTTTTAACGGGAAAATTGATTTCTTGGGGAGATATGGGAGGAAACAATAGCGTTATACTTTCCTCCAAAGTACCACTTTAGTATAATGCATGGTTTATAGCACCTATATAATATCAATATATTTTCTGAGGCCTTGATAGAATTCCAAATTTGTAAAAAAATCGGTTACCCAAAAACGCGACATTATAGAAAAGGTTTTTGAGTATTTTTGGAATTTTTTTTTTTAAAAACGATTGTCTATAAATTTGGAATGTTTACTGCATAGATAAAAACTTAACTTTTATTTGCAACATTAAAAAAAAAAAAAAAAAATCTGATGTGAAATACTCACACAACTTCTCAAAATTATAATTGACCAATTTTATAGTTTGTTTATCAAATTTAATGAAATTCGTCGAAAACCAAGAAAAAAACTGTTCAGTAAAAGCGCACTTCCGGTGCACTAATTTTGTTGAAACTCGGAATTTCGGCCATCTGTTTATTTCTAATTAATTTTGTTTGGATGATAGTATTGTATAATCAACTATCATAGCACTTTAGAGATAAACATACCCCCTCCTTTCCCCTAAAAGTGCCCTTAAATGAATTTTCCCAGAGAAATGTTATAATAAAATTTGTAGATATTTGCATGTTTAGTTTATAAAGGAAGTTCAAGAAAATCGTCGCGGCTATTTTTTGAGAAAATCGCAAAAAAGTAAAAAAAAAAAAAAAAAAAAAAACTAGTAAAGTGGTACTTCCGGTTGAGGAATTTCGACAGATAACGTAGTATTAGATCCCATAGTGATACCTACACGGAATATCAAGTTTCAACTTTCTACGGTTTTTTGTTTTTGAGCTATGCTGTTCACATACATACATACATAGATACATATACATACGCACACACACTCAGTCACAGAGAGAGAGAGAGAGAGAGAGAGAGAGAATGAGACACACACACACACAGATCATTTGCTAAAAACCATTTTTTTCGACTCAGAGGACGTCAAAACGTATTTCCGGTGAAAACTCAATATCGAAAATTTGACACGATTACAATACTTCCTCTTACTAGGAGTAAGAGAGTAAAAATTGCTTCTAGAGAGATTTTCGGGGTTTGTTAGTTAGGTTTAAATTTAAACGTATTTCTGGTATTTTTATGATCAAAATACTTCCTCTTATTAGGATAAGAAAAAGTTATTACAAGTTTGAGGAATAATTGTCAAGTGTAATTGTGTAAATTACATTAAAAAAAAATCATGTGTTACGTAAGAAACAAAAAAAAAATTTTTTTTTTTTTTTTAGTAAGATTTTAAAAATAAAATAGCCAAGCACATAAATAATTCCCCTACTCTTATAATGAATTTTAGATTTGAGCGGGAAACGCCATAGTGTCACCTAGTGTTAGCCGTCAACATACACAGTATACAAGTAAAACTCAGTTTAAAATGGTGGCCGCCTCAGGCTATTGTGTCAAGTTAGACGAAGCGTTATACAATTAAATGACATGGTTTTCAATGAAAAGTGAATAAAACTGAGACAATATTCTTGTATTGCATCCTTTAGTGTTTGAACTGGTTAAATAATACAATTATAAAGGAAGATGGCCTTTCATCAAAGAAGGTAAACAAACATATCCGTACAAAGATAATAAACATCTTATATATTATTATTAAATTTATAATTACCTTTAAAACTTATCTCTTTGTGTTTTAGTGTTAAATTAATAGTTACAGTAAAAAATAGTGGAGTTCTTAAGAGTAAACTTTTGGCAGTGACAGGTACTTTTTTTTAACTCTTTGCTGGTCATCCTTCAAGGTAAGAAAAACACTGTTGTGAAACACTCAGATGACTTTATCGTACTCCAATTAATACAATTTAATTAACAAAATAGTTTTAAAATTGTAATGTTATAATATTTAGTTGGGTGTCCTCTTGTCCAAAACCAACAATGCTTGCGCAGTTTAAATTTAAATCTAACTTACAGATCACCAAAAACCCTTTAAAACCAATTGTTAAAAATATTTTAAAAATAAAAGTGATAGGTATATTTGTGTGCAATAAGCATTCTGAGTTTAAAGAAAATCGTTATAGCCGTTTTCGAGAAAATTATTAAAAAACTAAAAAAAAAAAAACCTATTTTATAAAGTTGGACTTCCGGGTTGACCGATTTTCTTCAAATTTGGACTTGTATCAATATTGTAATGTATATCAATATTATGTCGATGGTAAAACCATAGAGATTCTTTTATTAGAGTATAAATGCACTGTGACTTGAAAGATATGTTCTTTTATCGGAAACTTCTCAGTGCACCACTGCCGGCTTTCGAGCGTGTGTTCTCGAAATACAGGCAGTTCTGCCTATTTACCGGACAGTGAGCTGTAAGAGCTCCTAGAAAGAGAAAAATCTAAGATCAGCACTGCTGGACTCAGCTAGTCCAACGCGCTACCACTGAGCTAATCCCTTCCCTCAAATACATATTTTAAGCTCCACTGAGTTGTTTTTTAGCAAATGGTCTGTATGTGTTTGAACAAAATACCTCAAAAACAAAAAATCCTAGAAAGTTTAAACTTGATATACCACGTCCGACACAAACTTTTCAGGTAAAATTCATCAACCGGAAATGCCACTTTACGAAACACATTTTTTACTTTTTCTTACTCCTAATCTTGCCAAATTTTCGATATCGAGTTTTCACTGTAAATATCTGTTTTAAGGTCCCCTAAGTCCAAAAAAAAAAAGTGGTTTTTAGAAAATGGTCTGTATGTGTGTGAACAGCATAGCTCAAAAACGAAAAATCGTAGAATGTTCAAAACTTGACATTCCATTTAGGTTAACACCATAGGATCCGACAGTGGGTTATCTGTCAAAATTTCTCAACCGGAACTACATTTTACTGAACAATTTTTTCACTTTTTTGCGATTAAACGTCTTGCATCAGTCTAGGTTTAAATCTTCTGCCGTTTAGTTTATAACCGATTCTTGAGATAATGCTGTTATTAGAGAAATTGCTCCAACGATCTCCTTCAAACATTGTTATATCAACTATACATACAAAAATCTACAACTTTTATTTAAAACATTTCTCCGGGGAAAAACCATCATTAAGGGACTCTGAGGGGGGTGGGGTTGGTTTTCCATTTCCACGTGCTATTAGTTATTACACAATTCTTCATCTAAATCCTAGAATAGAATGCTGTGTTGTTCAAAGAAATTCCGGGTGAAAAAATCTGAGCATGATCGGAAGGGGCGATTTTACTGAAATGTATTTTTCAGTTTTCTGGTATTTTCTGGAAAACGGTTCCAATGATTTCCTTTAAAATAGGAATGTGTACTATACATATAAAGAGCTACAACTTTTATTTGAAACATTTCTCCTGATAATGCCATTTAAGGGGACCTGTTGGTGGAGGGGTAGGGTTATGTTTATTTCTAATGACCTATCATAAGTTGATTATACAATTCTCCCATCCAAACAAAATTAATTAGAAATAAAATAGATGGCCAAATTTCCAAGTTTCAAGAAAATTAGTAAACCGAAAGTGCGCTTTTACAAAACAGTTTTTCAATTTTCGTCGAATTTTGTCGAACTCCGACGAATTTCATTAAATGTGGGTACACTAACTATAAAATTTGTCAATTACAATTTTTAAAACTGGAGTAAGAAGAAAGTTGTGTGAGTGTTTCATACCAGATTTTTTTTTTTTAATTCAGTTTTTCGCTGTTTACTCGAAAACGGCTCCAACGAGTTAAACTTCATGTACTATGAACACACAGAAGTAACTATCATTTTAAAATTTGTAAAATTTTCTCAGGGCAAATTAATTTTTTTTTTGTGCGGTTTCTGAGGGGCGGAGGGAGGATAATAACTCCTCCTAAGCTTTCCTCTAAAGTACCATTTCAATTCAGTGTGTATGTGTTATTTAATATACATTTAGAAAGAAGTATTGGTAGAATTACAAATTTAAAGAAAATCGGTTATCTGGTAGTGCGAATTAACTGAATAAGTTTTTGAGTTTTTTTAGGGATTTTTTTGAAAACCATATTTTTCCAAAAAAAAAAAATATTTTAGTGAATTTTTTTGTAATTTGTGGCATTAAATTTTAAATTTTATTTGATTTCCTTCAATACTATTGACACTGTCTTCTGGAATGCCATGTAACAATTACATTGAAGTGACCTACCTGAGGTATGGTTGCCACCAGCATGTAACCCCCACCATTTCTATATTTATGTTAGTAATCTAATTAAAATATGGCCATCTTTTTTGTCAATTTTATAATGTTATTAAGAAAGTTGTGTGAGTGTATCATACTAGATTTTATTTTATTTTAACTTTAAAATATTGTTTACGATTTCTTCTGTGTTGGAATAATATACTAATATAGTTGTTGATTAATTATAAGTTTTGATGTACTGTTTTTCCTCTCTAATCTAAAATAAAGTCTAGCTTGACGTTTTGTCATAAATTGATTAAGTATTTATCTGTTTTATGAGGTTATTGCTACAGTTATTTATTGTTTCAATTATATTGAACTAGAAAGATGTGTGTTTACCACATTTTTAACTGCCTGGGTTTTGCTTGGGTTGATACTAAAAGTTAAGCTTATAAACAAACCATTTATGCTCTCAATGACAGATCTATCAATTTTGTTCTGGTCAGTTAACTATCACTTTATCAATGATTCTTCAAACTATGGCGCTATCCAAATTGATTCAATCTGTACGTTTTATTTTTTTTTTTCAAAGCTTTTGATAAAGTTCCCCATAAAATTCTGATCGATAAACTTAAAACATCATGTTTTTTTTTTTATAAAATGCTAACTTGCTTTCAAAGTTATATAGATAATTAATCGATTCAATTTCTGTCAAAATTGGTTGTATTTTTTCTGTTAAATTTGAAGCAACCTTTGGAGTTATCTGGAACCTTTACTTTAAAGATATTGTTTAATTTCTTTTTTTTTGAAAATTGCAATCTCTTACTGTTTGCTATCGATTTAAAAATATTTTCCTTAATATATAATATCTCGGATACATTAACCTTCAAAATAATTCAAATTCTTTATTAGATTGGCGCAAAGTCTAAAAGATCTAAGACTAAAATGCTCCGAAATTATATTTTCTAGAATTGAAAATAAAATGTTGTTTATTATCACATTTCTAATAATAATGGGGCTATAAAGGAAAAAAAAGACCGTTATTTCAATAAAAAATCAATTTTTTATTAAGATTCAAAAAATAGCGGATTGTGATTGACTGTTGTAACCAGCTGTTGGATCCCTGGCTGATATCTATCATTCTTCTTTGGGTTTACTATAAAATAAAAAAAAAATACTGATTTCAGAAGGGTTAATGCACTCCACATAAAGCTGCCTAGGTATACAAGTAAAATACCCACCACCATGTTTATGACCAGCCCAACGTTGTAACGATGCAATTTCAAAAAAAAAAAAAATCTTGATTTAATTATATTAATTAGAGTAAGAGAAGTCGTGTGAGTGTTTCACATCAAATTTTTTTAACCGTAACCACTGTCATATTTTCCGGCCAATTCACACTTAACTGCGATCTAGGAAGACTGGATTACAAGATTTTAAACTTTCATTCAACCCATGAGGTCTGTTTATTGTAGTGAGTAATTATTTAAATATACCCGTTTATTTTAAGGGTGGAAGCTACTTCTTTGGATGCAGATGGCAATCGGGGTCATTGGTTGAGGGAGGTTGGCCGACATATGGTGAATCAGTCTGTCCTGAGTGAGTGGAGGTCGAAGTAGAGGTGCTCTACTAAAGGCAGGACCACCTATTTGTTTATTCAGGATGCCACCAAAGTTAGAAACATGATCTCGGAAGTGATTTCGTTTGCAGTGTCCGGTCTGGTTAAGAGATACAGCCAAATCAACTGGAAATGGTTTAGATCTGGTTGCTGAGGGTTGCTGCAGGTTTGGATAGAAAGAAATGGCGGAATATACTACAACAACCCTACTATCATTGTTTTATACGAAGATCTAAGATTAAGACTTCAAAGGAGTTCTCATATTGCCTTAAAGCGACAAAGTTTCCACTTTTATTAGAGGAACACGTCGGCATATGTGGTGTTTGGTTGAGGCATTTGGCTGAGGAGGCCCTAGCCAGGGGTTACTAGTGGGGGGTTCAGCTTATTGGATGGTATTGCTGATTGGTGCATCTGTATTTTTATTGCTTGATTGATGAATGAATGTGTGTAAACAGATTTTAATAATTGATTCTAGCTAGGAAATAAATGGGTCTTCATTGCAGGTTAGTTTAGGTTTAGGTTTTTGCTGTCCCACCAGGAATATCGAGTACTGGTGAGAATAGAAAGGTTTGGCGCCACACTGCCATTAAGATGAAATTGGTGAAGTTTAGGGGGAATATTACGGGGCGGGTATGAACGCGAGCTCTAGAACCGCCCATCCTGGTGTGTTTTTTATCAAATAAAAATTAAAAAAAAAACACACATTTAATGATATGTCTTTCTAACTTTGATTCTTTCAAACAATATTTTTCTTACATTATTTCCTTAAGGTTTGTTTAAACAATTCAGCAAATTTAAAAGATTTAACCAATTGTTTGCCTTATTTATAATGTATAAATGCATAATGGATATGATGAAGGAGAGAAATGGTTTAGTTTGAATGAACAAACTAGATATGGTTGAACACTGTACCATATCCGAGAGATTGGGAGAAACTGCATAAATACAGCGACGGGAGATAGATATACAACAGAGTTCATTCGCCAGTCACAACGTGTCATTTACCTTACCCCTTACCACTCTACCATATCCTACTATTTTAGTGTAAAGTCCAGGCAGTCAGTGTCGCTTTTTACATTATACAATGTTCAGCCATATCTAGTTTATTAATCCAAACCAAACCATTTTCTGTCCTTCAACATACCCATTATAAATGTATTGCTTTAAAATCTACATAACATTAATATACATAAGTAGGACTGATAGAATTCACAAAATTTAAAATGATTTGAATCTGACTGACACATGATGATGTGAACGTAAATAAATTCAATTCCCAAGGTTTAAATTTATATTTAAAAAAAAAAAAATCTTATGTTTAGAAGGATGAGATCATTGCAGCATCGATTTCTATTTTAGCGTTAAAGTGTTGGATAATACAAGTGACTAATTTTGAAAAATCTGTGACTATTTTTGTATAAAATTTAAACATTCTTAGTCATTTTAATGCCTTGTGTTGGGTGTGGAAGCGATTAGTTTGCTTAAAGGTTTAGTGGAGCGAAAAGGACGCGCTCTTGTGGCCTAACAACTGAACTGTTAACAGCTCACCCCCGCTTAAATAATAATAACACAAAGTAACCAAACATCACTAATATAGGATATATCTTCAATACATTGAAAGCATCTATGCAAATGCAATAAATTAATCATAATTATACCGATTTTCACTTTTTTTACTTCCGCATATTTTTTTAAAGAAATTGTATGCAATCGTGTCATATTTGCAAAAAGTGATATTTTCACCAGAAATACATCGACGACAAAATATATTTAAACTCTATTTCTTTAAAAAATTGCAACGTTATTATTATTATTATTATTATTATTATTATTTTATTATTATTATTATTATTTGTCTGTGGGGAAGGACCAAGCCCTACGCTATCCAAAGTCCCAGAGGGCCCATATAGATACCCCAAGAAAAACAACAACAAACCGGGTCTAGAACAAATATTCAGAGCCGGGTCTAATACATCTAAGATTCACCGCAGTCCAAACAAATCGGATAATAACCTTATGCGGACAATAACCTAAGCTCTTCCACAGATATCATATTGCGACCAAAGGTCCTGAACCTAATTTCCTCACAACCCAGGCAAACAGTCATAATGATAGATGGGTGTTTCCTCTTCTGTCTCATAGACTCTACAAAATTGGATCCGGCATGAGCCCCCAATATGTAGAGATGTCTCCTTAAACCATAATGTCCAGTAAGGGATGCCTGAAGAGAAAGTTCGGTGGCCTTGGGTGGTTTGGCCATTGTCTTCCAGTCCGAAGTGGTTGGGGGCATCATTGAATGCTGCCGCCTTGTGGGGGAGTGCCAGGAAGAGATCAAAGAGGTGCGGATTTTCTCTGATTGTCAGGCCGCACTGAGGGCTTTGAGCAAGCCCCATGGTGGAGCTCGAAACTAGTGGAAGAATGTAGGAGAGGAAAGGCTTAACGCTTTGGCTCGGAGGGGTAAGGTGCATCTCTATTGGATACCCGGACATGCGGGAATAGAGGGCACTGAGAGGGCGGATCAGTTGGCTAGGAAGGGTTAATCATTTCCATTTTGTAGTCCTGAACTAGCCCTTGCCGTCATGAAGAAGTTTCGCGACAAACAAATTAGATTTTGGGAGATGAGAGTCTTGGAGAAATGCTGGTGGGAGGGGCCACGCATGAGTGCCTCCAAGCTAAAAGATTTATGAAAGGAATTAAGCAGGGAGTTTCGGAGTATTTCCTGTCCCTTAGTAGGGCAGGTCTGAGGACCTTGGTGGGGGTAGTGACTGGACACACTTGTTTAACGTAGGGAGGACGTCTAGTCCCATTTGTCTAAACTGTGACGATGGAGTCAGGGAAACGGTGTACCACTATTTCCTGTCCCTTAGTAGGGCAGGTCTGAGGACCTTGGTGGGGGTAGTGACTGGACACACTTGTTTAACGTAGGGAGGACGTCTAGTCCCATTTGTCTAAACTGTGACGATGGAGTCAGGGAAACGGTGTACCACTATTTTTGTCAGTGTCCCCGTTTCGCTGGTACTAGGTTTCGCGTATTTGGGAGCGCACCACTCTCGCAGGACTGCCTGGGCGAGTTGGAGTTCAAGGATATCTTGGGATATTGTAGATTGAACGATAAGCCACCGGGGGAGACTATTTAAAGGGGATAAGGGGGGCTTCAGGGGGATAAAAGTTATATAAGCTTAGGTCCCACGCTATCAAGCACCCGGTATAATAATAAGGGATGCCTGAGAGAGCTCCGTGAAAGACAAAGCAACATCTTACTAATAGCCCTGTCCGGAATACACGCCAACAGCAGGCTCAGGACCAATGAACGGGAGAGAGGCGCCTAATTTGGCAAACCTAAAAAATTGCAACGTTACTATGATTAGAGTTGAGCAGTCCCTTCCCCAAAATATGGTAGGGGTTTATATTACCTGAGCGGACTTGTGTGGTGCGCCCACTGTTAAAAACCAACAAAGCTTCGTGCAGTTTAAATTTAAATCTAACTGACAAAGCCCCCCCCCTCCCACAAAACTCTGTTAAAAACAATTTTTTTTTTTTGGATTTGCTCGAAACTTTCGAACCAGATGTGGAAGCAACGGAATATCAAGTTTAAGCATTGCGATTTTTTTTTTTTTAAATTTTTGAGATACTTTCATCACACATATAAGATCATTTGGTAAAAGTTTGAACTCAAAACATATATTTCTAGTGGAAAGAGAATTTCGAAAGTTTGCTACGATCGTAATAAAAGAAAGTAAATACAAATAGGTCAATAAAAAATAAAATAAAAAAAAAATAAAAAAAAATGAGAGGAAGTTTTTGTGATACAAAATATAAATCAACCAATTAAGTTAAATGGAGAGATCTCTTAGCGTATTGTGGAGATAAAGTTACCTATAGCAAAGTAAAAGTGAAAGAAAACAGATTCATTTGAACAATATACTTAGAATAATTTGTATTCGATTGAAAAAAAAAAGAGACGTCTCATACCTAGCTTATCCTGTTGGCTTCCCTTTAAATCATATTGTGAAATGGTTTTATAAGGATAATTTAATTCACGAAATCATTGGAAGATTTCTATTTTCACTAACTTGCTATATAATAAGAGGGGTTATATTGCAGTCGTTACAAATATTAATTTTTTTTTTTTTTTAATTATGGTTTTTAGCGAATGATGATCGTGGTGTGTGTGTGGTGTGTGCGCGCGCGCGCGTGTGTGTGTGTGTGTGTGTGTGTGTGTGTGTGTGTATGTGAACAAAATATCAAAAACTTAAAAGTCGCAGAAAGCTTAAAGATGATATTTTCGTTTGGGTAATGTTTTGTGTCTCTCTCTTCTGGGGGAGAGGAGGGGGATCGTAGAGTAAACATATTTTCAGTTTCTACCTGCTATGGGTAATAGTCAAACAAATTTCTATGTAAAAAATGAAAGTTTGTCTTGTTACTTACTTACTCTTACCGGAAGGTAGGTAAGAGGGGAAGTATTGCAATTTTGTCAAATTTTCTATACCAACTTTTCACCGGGAAAATATATACATTTTGAGGTCCCCTGAGTCAGAATTTTTTTTTTTAAGAAATTCCACAGCGATAAGGTTATATCAATCGGATTTTCCACTTTACTGAATGAAATGGTTTTTTTTTTTTTTTTTTTTTTTTTTTTAATTATTACTGCGAATCATACACAACAAGCAAATGAGATGACTATCAGATGATTTTCTTTGTTGGCCGTTAATTGTAATATAAAAACAAGAATTTGTTGGCTTATCGACCAATTCAAGGTAAAAAACACAAAAAGTAATTTTATAATAGTTTTTTAATAATTAACAAGTTCGACGTTTCGACAAATTTTTGTTTACCTTCTTCAGAAACAATACTAAAATAAAGAGAAAAAAATTATAACACATAACACAAACAAAAAACAAAATAATATGTGCGATTACAATGGGACTGCTAAGTCTGTAAATTACAAATCATTACACACACATCTTTTAATAATTACAATACATCTTTTTCTGCTGCTATCTTCAATTGTGGATTGGACGTATTACCTTTTGTCTTCTTCCAATTCTTGTTGTTCCACCTGCAGGCGAGATGGCTGAAAAGGCTTTGGCACTTAGATTAGATTAGATTCTAAAGGGGGGATTGGCTCTTCAGCCTGCGCCACCGCCTTCACCCCATGGATCTATTGTGGCACCCCTAAGTTGGAGGCCCTTCCTCGGTTCTGTTCTTTATCGGACTGTAGAGTTGGGGGGGGGGCTCCCGGGTGGTCAATTAGGGCACCTGCCATCAGAGCAACCTCTTGAGCCCTGCTTGCCTTAGTAGACTTAATAGGTCCGAGAGGGGGCTCCGGCTGAGCTTGATGGCACCAGCTTCTCTTTTACCAAAGAGGCGGTACCTTACCCAGACCAGCCCCTCGCACTGGCATACCACATGCAGTACCGTCTCCTATTCTTCCTGACAAAACCTACACAGGCTATCCGTTGCCAGGCCCATGATATGCATGTGCTTGTTAAGTCTACAATGGCCAGTGAGAACGCCAACTGCTATCCTTATGGCCACCCGGCCTAATTGGAGTAATCCCGCAGTTAGCTTGGGCGGCTGGCTATGAATAAATTTCTCATCAGCTGTTTGAGAGTTTTTGGTTAGCATAACCTCAAATGTAATCAGTTAACAATGAGAAATCCGCTCGAGCATTGCACTTCGGAAGAACAACGTTCAGTGATTAGATTTTTAGTTGCAGAGGATATCAAAGGTAGTGAAATCCACCAAACAATGTTGAAACTGTATGGGAATAATTGTTTGAATCGTTCGAACGTTTACAAATGGGTAGAACAGTTTAAAAGTGACTGTGTAAATGTCAGTGACGAGCAACGAAGTGAACGATCGGTTGAAGTTGCAATTTCCTCCCTCGAATTGACGCATTAATGCGTTAATTCAGGACAACAGGAGTATTACTGTTGAATTGATAACTGAAGAACTGCACACAAGTGTTGGAACTGTCCATAACATTGTTCAGAATAAGCTGCAGAAGAAGAAAACTTGTGCGAGATGAGTCCCAAGAAACTTAAGGACGCCCACAAAG
Source organism: Triatoma infestans (assembly GCA_011037195.1). NCBI lineage: Eukaryota > Metazoa > Arthropoda > Insecta > Hemiptera > Reduviidae > Triatoma > Triatoma infestans. The sequence goes on along the minus strand of JAAEAF010006207.1, from coordinate 5,202 downwards.
AAACCAAGAAAAAGTGGGGTGGGATATCCTTCCACGTCCCCCCTACAGCCACGACCTCGCCCAGTCGGGCTTCCATTTGTTTGGACCCCTTAAAGAGGCTCCACGTGGGAAACATATTCAATCCAATGAAGAAGTTAAAAATCAGGTGCAAAAGTGACTTCGAGGTCAACCCAAAGAATTATATGCCAGAGGCATACACAAATAAGAAAAAACGATGGGACAAGTGTATGAATGTTGCTGGGGGCTATGTTGAAAAGTAGCCAAAGTTTTGTATTGATTAAATAAATCGTTTTTGGGCTGCAGTGATTTGTCTCGTTGCTTGCTGAATGACACTCGTAATATCGTGTGTAACCTCCTCTTGCCTTTATCACAGTTTCTAGGCGTGGCACTTACTTTATTCATTAATGGGACAGGGCTGTTGAAAGGGTGTGATTCGGGGAGCACAATGGGCCCTTGAGGACCTAAGTGTATCTACTTTCTTTGGGAGGGCACAAATTCTAGAATTCTAGGAAGGGAAACTAAACAAAAATACTATGTTAGTCTTTCTATGTTAACAATATTAATGGAAATGATTCCTTATGAATTATCTCTATTAATTCGAAATATACCAAAATTATAATTTATGCTCGTCTATTCTCGTCTGTCTTATTTCACACATACATGCTGTTTGTCTTCTATGAAGCCCTCACAAAGGAATATTCATGTTGTATATTAAACACGAACCAAGGTATTTCACAAGACGTTCATTATTATATCTCATTAACACACAGCTATTCTCTATTATGTTCAAGCTTTTACAATATTAATCTTATTGTAATATTAATTATTTAATGCATAATTAAAATTTATTACAATAGTTTTCAATTATATTATTTCATATTTAACAAACTTAATTATAAGATCTGAATTAAAGCAGGTACTTCTTATAGTGCACCACACTCAAGCAATGCAGAATTTTTGGGGACGGAAAATTTTGTAAAAAAAAAAAAAATATAGGGTAATTTAAAACACCGTGGGTTTTAATTTACATAGTTTAATTATTTATATGAATATTAATTACCCCAGTTACAGTGAATAGAATTACAGATTGGAAGAAAAAAAATCGGTTAACCCGTTCATGCGACTTAACAGAATGGGTTTTTTGAGTTCCTTTTTTAGAATTTTCTCGATAACAGCTAAAACGATTTTCTTTTGTACCTGACATACTCACAGTACAGATAGAAAACGAAAGACTTTATTAGATATACGTTTTACCGAAAAATTTGATTTTAAAGGGTTTTTCAGGGCTCTGCTAGATCGGTTGAATTTTTTAATTTTTTTTATTATCTGTGGGGATGGACCAAGCCCTATGCTATCCAAAGCCCTTCTGGACCCATATAGCTAACCCAAAGTTCGGAGCCTTCTCAGTGCACTGCCGGCCTCCGGACAGTGTTCTCTCATTACAGACAACACTAGCTTAAGAACTGCACACTTTCCCACTCCCTGGAAATTTTCCTCTATTTGTATGATACCCAAACCTAAAAAACCTTCCCACGAACTTAACCGACCCATCAGCCTTCTGCCAACCCTCGGGAAAGTACTAGAGAAGCTGCTTCTAATCCGCCTTCAAAACATTTTATTATCAACCTCCACGATTCCGGACCATCAGTTCGGATTCCGAAATTGGCATTCCACTATTTATCAGGCTCACCATGTTGTGGACACCATAGCTACCTCCCTTGAGCTGAAGCAATACTGCCCAGGAGTTTTCTTGGACATATCCCAAGCCTTTGATAAAGTTTGGCATCAAGGCCTTATGGTGAAGCTCAAGACAATCCTACCTAGCACCTACTACCTTATCCTACGATCCTATCTATCAGATCGCTCCTTCCAAGTTATCCAAGGTTCTTCTTTCTCTTCAATTCATACCATCCGCGCTGGAGTTCCTCAAGGGAGCATATTTGCTCCCCTCCTCTACACAGTATATACGGCAGACATTCCTCTCTATCCTAACACAACTATTTATTCCTTCGCCGATGATACGGCAATCCTCTCCCCGAATATGGACCCTGTAATTGCCACCCGATCCCTTCAATCCCATCTTGAAATCCTTGAACCCTGGATCCGCAAATGAAAAATAAAGATCAACGAGAGCAAACCCAGATACATACCATTCACCCTAATTCGCAAAATACTCCCTCCAGTATACCTGAACCGTATTCCTATTCCTTCGGCAGACAAAGTGCGATATCTCGGCCTATACTTTGATAAACGCCTTACCTGGAGCCCATGTACTCGACTTAAGCGACGACAAGAACTTAACTTCCGATACCGAATGAACAAAAGACTTCTTGACAGACGATCAAAACTAACCCTCTCGAACAAAAAAACACTCTACATACTCTGCTCGCACCTATCTGGACATAAGGACTCGAACTATACGGCTCAGCAAAGCGCTCTAATCTTCATCGTATCCAATCCTTCCAATCAAAAATCCTCCGTACAATAGTCGATGTTTCTTTTTACGTCAGCAACCACAGTATCCACAGTGACCTAAAGCTCCCATTTGTCCTAGATCTCGCCAAGTCCCGATATATTAAATTCCATTCCAAACTTTCCCATCATCACTACAACCCATTGATCCGCAACCTGTCACAGATAACACTTCCTGCTAATCCTTCTCGAAGACTGAAGTGCCGATGGCCTCGCGATCACCTGATCGCTTGATTAAAAAAAGGGCATCCTTCGAATTCGCTTCATCGGTGTCTATAGTAACCGACTTATGATGGTCATTGTTGGATGGCCCTCATTCAATTCTGTCACGTCAAGTTATTAATTATTGTTTTTTTTTTCTTTCTTTTTCAGTTTTGTGTTTAATTTATTTTAGGTTTTATTTTATTATTTGTTATATTATCATTCATTCATCTCATTTGCTTGTTGCGTATGATTCGCAGTTGCAAATAAAATAATTAAAGTAAAAAAAAACATAGCATTCAGTAAAGTGTTAAAAAAAAACAAACAGAGAACACTGTCCATCACCGGACAGATAATAAAGATCAACGAGAACAAATCCAGATACATACCATTCACCCTAAATCGCCAAATACTCCCTCCAGAATACCTGAACCGTATTCCTATTCCTTCGGCAGACAAAGTGCGATATCTCGGCCTGTAGCTTGATAAACCCTTACCTACCTCTACATAGCTCTGCTCGCACCTATTTGGACATACGGACTCGAACTATACGGATCAGCAAAGCGGTCCACCGCTCCTCCCTCACAAGAGGCTCCGAGGAAGAAAAAAAAATCTAAGGGCAGCAGCTGGACTCAAACCCGGGACCGCTGCATTGCTAGTCTAGCGCGCTACCACTGAGCTAATCCCTTCCCATCGGTTGAAATTTACTCTTCAAAAGATTTGTTGGTCTTGACAGAGTGCGCCCCACCATAAAAGTCCATTCACATATACAAGTATAACGCCCAACACTTTTTTATGGCCAGTCTAAACTAAAGGTATGTCGTCATGACGTTGGTTATAGTGGCTAACTGCACTGTCGCCTATCCTGCAAGAAATTCTGCATACGGTTCAATTCCCGTGAGGGAAAAAGTCGGTTTTGACCCAGCATCTCGTGGAAAAAAGTGGGAGGCTACGAGGTAGTAGCGCCCTAGGTAGCGAAGGCTGGAACTAAATGGCGTGGGAACTGCTGCGTGCTTACCACACACGCATCCCTCCTATTCAAATTGCCGTCTGGGCAAGCCTTGGCCCTTCATGGTCTGTTGCGCCATAGGGGGTCTAACTAAAGTTTTTAATAGGTTATAATTTTTAAAGAAAATTTGTTAATTAAATTGAATTAATTGGATTAAGAGAAAGTTGTGTGAATATACTACACCAAATTTTTGAACTTAAGTATGGCAGTGTCGCAATGCAGTTGTAGAGTCATCAAAAGAAATGTAAAGCAATCTGTAGAGAAAAAATAGAAATTTTATTTACATAAGAGAAAAAGAAGTGGGTTATATTTTTGATTTATGTTTCTCCATTTTTTTTTTTTTAGATATAGGCTTGTATCGTAAGTTTTCTAAGATCAGTAAATATAAATAATAAATCATACCAAGTGGAGATTAGAAATGAAGAGATAACAATACATATGGGGGCACAGATGACATGAACATTTTGGATCTCTCAAAGAAAGGAACTGAATAAAATATTTATGTATTTCAAAAAAAGAGTAGAACAGATCATAAATAGTATATTAGGTCAGTTTTTATGTACTTAACAGTGACTTGCAAAGGACCACCTGAAGTGGCTGCGCGATGGGATTGGTGAATGTGTGGTGTGAGTGCGTGTATATGTATGTGTTGGAGCTTTGCAGTACATTTGCTGATGAGGTCACAAGAATGCGCAACCAAACAACCTTCTATCCAGATATTTCCCAAGGTGAAAGTTACTTTTTTCTTTGCCCGTTCAAATGATCATAAATTTTTTTTTTATATCATCAAGCAAACAAAATAATAAAATAAGTTTTGGAAATAGTTAATTTTGATTTTAAAATTGAGTTATCGACGGGAAATTAAAGTTCTCCTGAAAAAGTGATATTTAGAAGTCCGATGTTATATGTGTGCCACACCGATTACCTAACCTCTCCCCACAAGGGAGAGGAGAAGTTAGTATAACACAAAAACAGATAATTGCTGGAATTCCAAAATTAATATTTCATTTAAGTGGTAACATGGAAAGCTGACAGTAAGAAATTGGGTAAAAATCAGCGATGTAAAAAAAAAAAACCATTTGCCAAAACAACAAGGAATCTGCAAGGATTGCAGCGCACGGCCTGTTATAGCTACATTATAAAACTGTCTTCATATCTCGTTCATGCAATCAAACCTAATTTCTCTCCTCATCAACTCCATTATATAAACTAGCTTTCAACAACACTGGCAAGCTCGTAACAGAATCATCGCTAGCTTTCTGCACCAAAAGCTAGTCTACATCAACTTAGCTAGTTTCAACAAACCCAGGCTAGCTACAACAAACTCGTAGCCAAACCAGATGAGCTACAAAGATACATCATTCAGCAGCACGTGAAAAATTTCTTCAGGAGAGGGGATGATGTAATAGCAAGAGAGAGTAGACAGGCCCTCTCTGGTACTCCCTGGCTTAAGCAGGCTAGAGTGGGAGAAGTGGGAGAACCTGTGTATATAAGCCAGTGGGAATCTATCTCTTTTGTGT
>JAAEAF010006206.1:0-33088 GCA_011037195.1 Triatoma infestans | reverse complement strand
CACCCCCCAATGGCCTAGTGATATTTGATCATTTTGCTAACATAATGATTGAAATTCTTTTTCTCTTATGGAGCGTTATAATTTTTTTTCACTTCTCTAAATATTAGACTTCCTTAAACGCAAATAATACAGAAATATAGAAACAAAAAATGTAGGCTATGGAATAAGGCGGCTCTCTACACTGCATTTCAGTCCACTATGAGGGAAGGGCCACTATGGGCACGGCACGCTTGACACCCTGTTTTACGAGAGTGTATCTCTGAGATTACCCCTGGGAACAACACCGTCGATGACCAACGGGAACACTCGTTCCGCTGGGGACTTTTATCGACGTCCAGTTCTAGAACCGCCGAATTTCGTGGCGAAACAGGGCTACCTCGTGAAGGAAGCAGTATTACTAAATGTTCCGCTCGGACGGTCTTGACGAATAGGAGGTGAAACCTGCTCTGGAGAAGACTCCTTGGCCCCAACCGATAATTATGTGCTCCTAAAAACGTGACGTGACTGCACAAAGGTACTCTGTACCATCCCCCTTGTGACCCATCGAATCAAAAACTTACGCGCATACCAACAGTAACCCTAACAAAACAATCCCTGAAATGAGAGTGGGCACTCACGGCTACCTATATACTTATTTTCACATGTTACTAGCTCCCACACGACATCGCTGAGGTCGGTGTTGTAACCTGTACATATTATGTCACATGTAAATACCATGTATATATATTTCTGCTAAATAAATGTATTGTATTGTATGTTATTGTAAGGGAAAGGTATGGTTAGCGAACTGGGTCCCGGGTTAGCATCCAGCTGTGATTCCCTCAGATTTTTTCTTCTTAGCAGCCTCTAAAGCTCACTGTCCGGTGATGGACAGTGTTGTCTGTAACGAGAGAACACTTCCGGAGGCCGGCAGTGCACTGAAAAGGTTTTGGGCGCCAATGACAATAGATGTTGACGCGCCTTAAAATAAAGCAAAAAAAGTCCATTATACGGTTACATCTTCTTAAAATTATGTTATAAAAATACCAAGTATGAAACAAATTTATTAATTAGAAACTAAGAGAAAAATCGTTAAATTTCCACAAAATAAACTCATTATCACACTAGCACTTTTTAACAATGAAAATGTTTTATGTAAGGTTATTTGATAAAAATCGTTATGACATCTTTCCGAATGAGTGCCGAACATTTACGGAGACAGTCGAACAGTCCAATTACTTGTATTCCTTTTTATTATACTGTTTGTATTTTTGTGTAACCAATACTCGAATTCATACTGAGTGTGTTTGGTATAAACATGTAACTTGTGAAAATACAATAAAGTATTGTAAAAATTAACTTGGCGTGTTTTTTTTTTTCATGACTTTTCTTTATTTTTACTCTGTTTGGTTGAAATTATAAAAAAACTTAAAAAAAAAAACTTTAACATATTCACAAGTGGGATAACCAATAATTAAGAAGCTGTGTTTTAATTTTTGTATTTACTTCTATGATTTTTCTGGTTAGGGTTTTAAACAAACAAACAAACCAATAAACATTTTCTATGTTTGACATTTTCATGAAAAATGGTTTTTATTATTTAACTAAGGATTATGATATTAAGTTTTTAAATTCAGTTAAATTAAACTTTCCAAAACACTTTATCAAACTTCAAAACAATTTACCAGCATTAGAAATAATAATAGTTTCGCGTCAAAGTAATTTTACATTATTTCTGGAAACAATAATCGTTAAAAAGAGTAAGGCTGTATTGTTTGAATTTATGGAGTATAATGTTAGCCTTATGTTTTATAATATTATATTTTTATTGCATATAAAAGAGTAAGAAGAAAACAAAAAAAAAAAAAACAAAAATTGCACAGCTCATAAGGCTTGTCTAACATTAAATCTGTAGATTACTCAAGCAGTTTGTTTATGGGGTAACACCTTTCACCCTGCAGGCGATGTATGGCTATAAAGTTATTTATTAAATATTAAAAATCTAATTTGTAATAATATATTTAAATAGACAAAGAAACCATTAAATAACTAGTAGATTGTTTTTACTTTTTCTAATAGCTGTAAGATGAAGGGTAATAATGGTGGATTAGTTATTGTTACAGCCAATGGATATATGAAATACATTTGTTACTTAGTAAGGAGGTTTAAAACTTTGGAGAGTTAGCAATTGAGAAAGAGACTAGGCGAAACTGTTGAACGAAAAGAAATTCTTGCTACGTTGTTCTAATGACTGGAAGAACTTTTTCCATTGAAGAATGTACTTCTGGTCTGGGTACCAGGTCATATGGGAATTAATGGGGATGAGGAGGGGATATGTTTGCCAAAATTAGGCGCCCCTAGACTGCTGTTGGTGTGTCTTTAGACACATGTCTATCACGTTTCCAGTCATGGATAGTTTTACAGCATTCATCCCTATGGATGAGCTCAGCGCCCGCTCTAGTAGCGGGCAACCCGGACATTTGTGCGGGGCGCCATTTTGTGGCTATGTGAGAAAAATATTGATACGTTAAATACTCAGATAATAGAAAATTTCACATTGTAAGGGTGTTGTGAGGAGATGTTGTTGTTGATGATGAAAGATAAACACCTTAAGATTGGTTTTTAGATATATAATTGATATATGTATATATATATATAACTGACTGCCAACGACTTTACACTTTAGAGTTTAGTACTGAACTGAACTGACAAACTGACATGGCTAAATGATATGTACGGAGTGTGAATCAACAGAATGATGTCTGATGTGTAAGACTGAATTGAACAGAATGATTCTCTGACTGTCTCTCTCGTATATATATATACACTCGCCGAGCCACAGTGAACCACTGAACCCCCATCCACTCATCCACTCTAGCGGAGAGAAACAGCCCCTCTCGCACAGAGAGGAGAGGCTCGGCGAGTGTATCTATATACGAGAGAGACAGTCAGAGAATCATTCTGTTCAATTCAGTCTTACACATCAGACATCATTCTGTTGATTCACAATCCATACATATCATTTAGCCACGTCAGTCTGTCAGTTCAGTTCAGTACTAAACTCTAAAGTGTAAAGTCGTTGGCAGTCGGTTATATATACATACTCGCCGAGCCTCCCCTCTCTGTGCGAGAGGGGCTGTTTCTCTCCGCTAGAGTGGATGAGTGGTGGGGGTTCAGTGGTTCACTAAGACCACTACACACATATCGATTTTTGTTTCGTTCGCTAAAAATTTACAGTGCGTAAAGTATTTATATTTGTTTATGTTTAAAAGCTAAAAATATTTACACTATTATTGAAACATTAAAGTAGAATTTGTAAAGGACGTTGCTTGAACTTGTTTGATCATGCATATAGTTTTCTGAACAGAATAGTATTAGCACGTGAGCAGAGCGCTGCTTCAGCTTGTGTTTGAACATACATGGACTTCCTTATATATATATTTTCTTAAGGGACGGCAATTTGTCCTTTTTGTTCCGGGCGACGTAACCGCTAGAGCGGACGCTGCAGCAGCCTAAGATGCCCATTTGTGAGATGTCTTTCACGGGCCTCTCTCACGCATCTGGTTGCACCCCATACAGGGCATTGTGGTTTAAGGAGGAGTCATCTCTTCGTAATAGGATTCATGCCAGATCCCTGAGGTAGAGTCTGTGAGACAGCGGAAGAAACACCCATCCAGATACAGACAGATAGACTGCTTGGGCTGAGAGGAAATCAGTTTTAGGATTTTTGGTCGGAACAAGTAAGGCTATTTCCCTTTAGAATTATGGTCCAATTTGACCGGACTACGGTAAAACTTAGATGGGTTACATCCGGGTCTGGATTTTTGTTCTAGACCCAGTTTGTTGTTGTTTTTCTTTTGGGTAGCAGGGTGGGCCCAGAGAGGTTTTGGATAGCTTAGGGTTTGGTCCTCACCCACAAACTAATAATAGTAATAAATATATGGTGTATTCTTGAAGAAATAGACTGGAGACCTTTTAAGAGACTGATATGTTCATAAATTCTTCCTGAGGTATTAGGGTAATTTAGAATTGTTTAAGAATGTTTCTATTAATATAGTTCAAGCAAAGTGTGACTCTATTGAATGTTCTTTTTCATTTTTTAATAAACTTCTTCATGTTTTCTTCAAACACATGGTTACGGTCAAATCTATCAAACAGTCGCTGACACATTAATTGAACATTTATTTGATATTTAACATGTTTCCAGGAAAAACTGCTATGTGGAAGATTCTACAATGATGGAGCTGAAAGGTTGTACTTTCCTCTAAGATGGCACTTGTGTGCAATATACAATAACACTACTACGTCTATGACACTGAGGAACTTTAAATAATCAGCTATAATTCCAAATTTGAAGAAAATCGGTTACTGGAGACTGGAAACTGGAATTGGAGAGTTTATGGAATAAATTTTGATTTAATCGGAATATTCTTGAAAATTGTTCCAATGATATTCTTTAAGTTTGGAAGCACTGGTGAACCTATCTACATATATAATTCTTCTATTCCTTCAGCCGACTATGAGCGCCAATCTTGGACTGTACCTGGACAAAAGACTTACCTGGAACCTTCATACATGACTTAAACGAATTGAACTAAAAAAAAGATATAAGCTTCCTAGCCAGGCTATTTGACCACCGATCAAAACTAACATTTCACAATTAAAGACGATTATAACTTTCTCTTCTAGTACCTATTTGGATTTACAAACTTGAACGTACGGATTAGCTAAACGTCCTAATATCAACAGATTACAAACTCTTCAGTTTAAAATTCTTTCTATTCCCCATTATAAATTCCGTTTCTATATAAAGATCTCAAAATTTCTTTTATATCCCAATTTGCTAGAATCTCGTTACAACCAATTTCACAAAAAACTTATCAACACACCCTAATCATTTAGCAGCTAACTTTTCCTCAACCACACTTCCTTCCAAACCTTCAACTGAGGTCACCAAAGGTGACTGAGGCGCTGTCTAGATATTATTATTGTAAGAGAGTTTAATTTACGAAGTGAGAGATACCTAGCCGAAACCATACCCTCCCACCTCCTCTCTCATTTATAGAAGAGAGAAAAAAAAAACGCGACGGCGACGACTCCACCCGATCGTATCACCCCAGACCCGGATCCACCCCACTCCCATTGCCCACCATCGCTGGGTGTCTGTACTCGATATTCCAGACACCCTTTAAACTCTAAACCTAAACACTCACACTCCATAAACCATTCATACCAATAAATACTTTCACACACATTTGCTAAAAACCTATTTACAATACCTAACTCATTCATACCAATAAATATTCCCATCCTAATAAATACTTTCATATGTCAAAGTTCTACCTCAATCAACCCAATAAATACTTACACGCATTAAAAAAAAAAAACCTACCAACTAAACTACTCCGAATTCATTCCCGCTAATCACTCTCACACATATCAGATACCAAATTGAGCCACTTCTTTTCCCTTCATAACAATATGAACAAATTTCACCCAGATGTGAAATGCTTTTTCTCCAAGTAGATCTTTGCATTCTAAACTTTGATGATTCTCCCTCTGCAATTCCTCAACAAATATCTTTCTTACTTCACTCCACCGGTCACAATCAAACATCACATGCAGTGCAGTTTCCTCCATTCCACGGAAGCAGCATGGGTCTTCTTTTAAACGAAATCTAGCCAGGTAAGCTCCAAAGTTTCCATGCCCAATAATTATTTGTGTTATAAAATAGTCGCTATCTAGAAATAATGCAAACCAAATTAAAAATCCAGAACTATTTTCCGTAATAGCCTGCTTCATTTTCTGGTTCATCGACCAGTTTCAGGTGTTCGCCCATCAACATATCTTGATAAACAGTGTGATAATACAGACTTGCAAGAGCAAAATCAGTTTTTACACACTGTTTTGAGGACTAACCTGTTTATTATGGAAGGGGGTTTTCTTTATACCTGGCTAAGACCACATATTGTTTCAAATTAAACTTTTAGAAAAGTGTAAAAGGATAAACGCTTAGTGAAGATGCGAATCCACTAGGATGCAATGCAAGATAATTACAAAGAGGGCAAAGATGATTTGTGTTATCTTACCTTGAAGATGCGGTTAGGATGAATGAGAAGCGTATGCTGCGTTGAAGAAGCTGATCCCTTGAAGCGTAAAATGTATAAAGGAGGCTGTGTATATGTGTAAATATGTTCATGTATGGGTGGGTGTGGAGAGAAGCTCCGGAAATGGTAGATTGATGAATGAAACGGTAAGAAAGCATATTTTGGTGATGCGAATAAGTCCTCTCGAAAGCTGGTCGGAGGCAGAGATGAAAAACCTGTGTTATAAGCACAATAAACCCGAGAAGGCGGTGAATCTTAACAAAGAAGCAGATTACGATTAAGGAGATTAAGGATTTTGATGCAGCAGAACAACAGACATATATTTCCATTAGAAGAGGAACACAAGTGACGAAGGTGATGTACTAACCAGAGAAAAAGGGGTGGCCGTGGAGGGGAACCAACGGCCGGTAACGCAAGAGAAGACGCGAAATCCCCCCAACACGCCAGAAAATTGGCGGGAGAGAATTAAAGGGATGAAAGTAGGATGTCTAGCCGGACGACGCAAGTGCGTTTGAGTTATACTTCTGCAGACCGACAACCCTTGCAAGGCGACGCTACAGTGTGATTTGTTCACACTTCATTTTTTTTGTTTATCCAACCCAGCAATCATCAAAGGTGTGATCATCTTTTTAATGTTATTCACAAGGACAAATGACGAAATACTGATTAGCCTATTTTGTCATCAAATTGCTGGAATTATTTATTCCAAAGATTAAATTTTGGAATCAAAAGATTAAATAATTTTACAGATTAAAAAATGTGATTTAAATACTAATTAAACATGTAATAAATTAATAAACAGATGTCTAGAAATAAAAACAACCAAATTGCTTTTAATGCAACAACAGGTGTCAATTTTAAGAGTATTTGAAAAAACAGAAATCGATTCATAATTAATGAGTATAATTAAAATGACCAATGTTTGACAGAAATTAATGAAAATTATAAGATTAAAAAGCGAAGACTGGTATAGTCAAGTATTTTTACATCCCTACCCATGTTAGTATTCCACAAGCAAAAAGGAATGGAAGGCTCTAAGTACCAGGTGTCAGGCACAATCTGTAATAGCCTAGTGAACAAGTAGGGAGCAACTGGTGGTCTCTATAGGTGGCCCGGACACACACGGAGTATTCCGAACGGGACACGCGCCAACCCGATCTTAAGCGAGTTTTGTCGAAGTATTGTTCGCGTGCCTCCGCTTGTGTGGTCTTTATGGCGCGTGCGCGCGCTGCGTGTGGTCCATTTGGTAACTACTTATATTTTTAGCGGGAATTTTAAATGTTTTTTAAATAATTTTTTCACTTTATTTTTATTAATCACTAATTTTATTATTTACAATTATGATTTTTGTTTTATTTCTAGGGTTTTTAGGTAATAATGCATCTTATCGATCACATGTTTCAGAATTTTTTTTTTCAGCAACCGTTCATTTATTCTTCAAAAAATTATTATCGATTATTTTTGAAATCTATTGAATTCTATCTTTAGGGTCTACTGAATTTCATATCCTAACTTTTTTTAAATGAAAGATGATTTTGGAAAATGGAAAATCAAGTCGTGCCCCCAACTCGTGGATCTAGGCAGAGGCAACTTAGGTCTTCCTAGGTCCAGCATGAAAGAGATTATATCCAAAGACCTAGATTCCACCAAAATCAAAACTAAAAACTATCTGATGTGAAGTACTCACACAATTTTCTGTTACAGCAATTATAGTTATAATTCTAATCGATAAATTATTTTTAAACTTGGAGTTTTTATTTACTAAATAAAGCATCTTGATTATAGTTGTTGTGGTGGTTCCGCAGAGCTGGAAAGCATCACAGACATTTTCCGCGGTAGCCTGCTTCATTTTGTGGGCATCGACCGGTTTCGGCATTCGCCCATCTTCAGGATGCGTTTGTCAGACAGTGTGATAACACAGGCTTGCCGTTTATACACTCAAGTTATATTTAGGGTTACCAGTAAACTGCTATGCGAAGTTTGACTGCGCACAGACAGGGGCGCTATTTAAAAGACTGCAATTAGACATATCCAAGTGAAATAAAAAAAAGCGCAAAACGCCCATAAAAAGTCAAAGCATATTAGCCGTGATTTTACTGCCGCTTTGTAACTATGCCTATAAGTGTATAAACTGAATTTGCTCTGTGCAAGTCTGTGTTATCAGACTGTCTGACAAACGCATTCTGAAGATGGGCGAACGCCCGAAACCGGTCGATGACCATCAAATGAAGTAGGCTACCACGAAAAATGTCTCTGACGTCTTGTTTATAGTTGTTGGTTTTCAGTACATAGCTAGCTGGAAATAATTTCCACGCTATGGTCTAGTCTAGTAGCTAGCCCAATTGCTTTTGGTGGGAAAATTCACGATTCGATTTCCGTGTGGGCCCAACCGATACTGATCCATGAGTATCATGCAATGGAGGGGTGAGCTGCAGATAGTAGTGTGTAAAGATTAGATATATCTAATTGTTGTCTTTCAAATAGCGCCCCTATCTGTCCCCCAGTGAAACTTCACATGGCACTTTACTGTTAAGCCTAATACCACAGATTGTCAAAACTCATTAAATAAATTTCTTCAGAAAAATGTTCGTGGGGAGAAAAGTGATAGGTACACATATACGTTTTCTGGGAAAATCCAAAAAAACTCTGGAATCTCCAGCCGCGCTTCCGATTAGGCAATTTTCTAGAAACTTAAAATTCCAAGAATGCATTTTTTCCCCTTAATATCTTTCTTGTTTTTTCTTTTCTTTTTTTTAAACGGGATAATGCATGCGACCTGAAAGATCTATTATTATTATTATTCAAGGATGGGAGGGCAAAACCCTACGCTATCCAAAGCCTCCCTGGGCCCATACAGCTACCCCTAAAGAATAACAACTACTGGGTCTGCAACAAAAGTCGAGGCCCAGGTTTTACCCATCTAATTTTCACCACAGACCGAACAAATCGGACCAAAACCTTAATAGGACGTGGCTTAAGATCCTCTACCGATATCCTACTCCGGCCGAAGGTCCTGAGCCTAATTTCCTCACAGCCCAAACAATCCGTCATCAGATGCATGGGTGTTTCCTCTTCCGTGTCACAAACTCTACAAAAGGGGCCAAGCATAAGTCCCATTGTATAGAGATGTCTCCTTAAGCCACAATGCCCAGTGAGGAAGTAAACCAGATACCTGAGAGAGGTCCGTGAAAGATATCGGATCCTATTACTCAAAGCTCCGTCCGGACCTCTTGAGTAATGGGCATCTTAGACTGCCGATAACCCACTGCACTCATCCATAAGGATGAGTGCGTGAGGTCATCCACGTCTGGAAGCCTGACAAATGTGTGCCAGAAGACACACCAAAAGCAGGCTCAGGACCAATGGAAGGGGGAGAGGCGCCTGATTTGGTAAACCTTCCTGAAAGATGTATTATGCCATCCGGAGACTTCTCAGTGCACTGCCGGCATGCGAGCAGTGTTCTTTGGCTACAGACAACACTGCCCATCACCGGTCACTGAGCTGTAGAGGTTCCATGGAAGAGAATTTAATTTATGTGTGAGGGAAAGGATTAGCTCAGTAGTAGCGCGCTGGACAAACAACGCGAAGATCACGAGTTCAAATCCAGCTTCATTTTGTGGTCATCGACCGGTTTCAGGCGTTCGCCCATCTTCAGGATGCGTTTGTCAGACAGTGTGATAACACAGACTTGCACAGAGCAATTTCAGTTTATACACTCTAAGGTCCCCTGAGCCAAACTTACTAAACGAATTTTGTAAATACAAACACTAAAAAAAAAACTCGACAACCTGCAAAAATCGCAGAACACCCAATATAAAAAACACCAAACCCAAGCATTCTACCCACGTACTATAAACCTCACAAACATTACGTTTACACCAACCGAAACCGAACTTCTAGACAAGGGACTCAAATGTAATCTCAAGAACACAAACTACCAAAAACATTGAACAACTTGCCGTTGACACTTGCGATAACTTTACTACCACACAATGAACAGAAACACGCTCGCCATATCGCTGCAAATATAATAAAAGACATACAAAAACAACAAACGCACAGTAACACAGACGGACAGGAAGAAAGAACTGCCGGTAGAATACGGGAAAAACTCAAAGATAATAACCTCATAGTGACAAAGGCCGATAAAAGAAATAGCACTGAAATAATGACACACGACGACTACATAAACAAACACTAGAATTCATAAACAACAATACATAATACACAACTCAAAAAGGACCCAACAAAAAACTTCCAACAACAAGTAAAAACTGCTCTAAAAAACGCAACACTACTAATACCACCCCGCGAAACCTTCAAGTATACTTGTATGAACCCTACAGCACCCATTCTAAATGCACTTCCAAAAATAC
The DNA here is from genome assembly GCA_011037195.1 of Triatoma infestans. NCBI lineage: Eukaryota > Metazoa > Arthropoda > Insecta > Hemiptera > Reduviidae > Triatoma > Triatoma infestans. The sequence continues at coordinate 22,626 of JAAEAF010006206.1, read as the reverse complement.
ACAAACCCAATATCCCTATCAGATCCGTCATAAACTACACAACTGCACCACCATATAAATTGACAGAACATTTGGCAAAAGTAATAAAAGACAAAGTAAAACTGAACGACACTTTCAATATAAGAAACACCAAGCACTTAATACAATTAACAGAGAATATAAGACCACTCCAAATTCCCGTTTGTTATCCCTCGATATTACCAACCTATACACGTCCATACCAATCACGGACACACTGGACATAATGAAACAGAAGTTGAAACGAGAAGAATCCACGGAGTGTATGAACTGAATTTGCTCTTTGCAAGTCTGTGTTATCACACTGTCTGATAAACGCATCCTGAAGATGGACGAACGCCCGAAACCGGTCGATGACAACAAAATGAAGCAGGCAGGCTACGACGGAAAATGTCTCTGATGATTTTTCTTGGGCTTTTGGGGGAAGGGCAGGGATATGTGTCCCTCTAAAGTGCTATCATAGTTGATTATACAATTCTAACATCTAAACAAAATTAATTAGAAATAAATAGATTGCCAAAATTCCGAATTTGTGGAAAATTAGTAAACCGGAAGTCGCTGTTTTTTACTGAACAGTTTTTTCGACGAACTTTGACATATTATGAAATTTATCAGTTACAATTTTTGAAAACTGGAGTAAGAGGAAATTGTGTGAATGTTTCTCACACAGATTTTTAAAGAATATAATTTAAAATAACAAACTTCTTAATAGTAAGAGATTTGAAACAGATATTCAACAAATATTTTGAACACAAGAACTTATTATACTGGCGAGGTATCTATCTGGTGAACCAATGTGGAAGGTGGTGGAACTGAGGCTTGATGATATCAGAAGGCAGGGGAGGGGAATTCCATTCAGTAGTTTTTGTCAGCTAACCTACTTTAATAAAAAAGTGGACAATCCTTTATACATTAACATTCTAGTATTGGACAGAGAGAAACAGTATTTATAATAAAAAGGGATCCATTCCATTTAATTCTAAAAAAAAAAAATCAACTCTTTAGCATTTATAAATAATATCAGTAGGATTTTAATCAAGTAAAAACAGCTTAGTCAAAATGGAAATATCTGGTGTGAAACACTCACACAATTTTCTGTTACTGCTTTTTTTTGTAATTTATGGCGCGTCAACATCTATGGTCATTGACGCCCGGAGCCCCTTCTCAGTGCACTGCCGGCCTCCGGACAGTGTTCTCTTGTTACAGACATCACTGTCCATCACCGAACAGTGAGCTGCAGAGTGCTCCTAGGAAGAAAAAATCTAAGGGTAACCCAGACTCGAACCCGTGACCTCTGCATGGAAGTCCAGTACGCTAACCACTTAGCTATTCCCTTCCCTCCACTGCTATTAAATAAAATAATTACGCATAAACTGGCAGATTTTTCTTTAAACTTCAAATTCCACTCATTTATCCTAACGTAAATAATATAGAGGCGATTGTGGTGGTAGCGGATTACTTGTAGCCTAGAACAGAGAGCCAATAACATTGTACCAAACTATAAATACCGTAGAACTACTAAAATATATCAATCTTTTTAGGAAATATGTTGTGAAATAAAAGTGATACACTCAAAATCTGTTCAGTTTTCATCCTATTCGGTAAAGTCGTAACTTCCGGTAAACCTAAATTTCCTCAAATTTTGAAATTCTAGTAATTATTACTAATGTTTATTTAATAGAATGCTTATTAATGTTTATTTAATATTTATCTAATGTTTATGGTAGTAGAATCATACATTATATTGATGTGACATTTTAGAGGAAAACTACTACTCCCCCAGAATCCCCCCCCCCAAATCAATTTTTTACCTGGAAAAATGTTTCTAATAAAATTTAAGGTTATAGATATATAATATGAAAATTGAAATATATTTAAAGAAAATTGAAAAGATCATTTTTGGAAAAAATTGCGAAAAACCATTCAATAAAGTAATGGATTTTGCCTTTAATCTTCTTTCAGATGCCGGTAATAGTGACTAAACAGAAAACAAAATTTGAACTTTCTGTAATTTTTTTTTTTTGGCGTTTTTAAGATATTTTGTTCACACAGACACATACACATACATATATACATACATAGACTATTAAAAACAGTTTTTTATACACAAGGGATCACAAAACATGTTTCTAATCAAACTGGGAAAATCTGACACGTTCGCAATTATTCTTCCTTTTTCCCAGGGAAAAGGATTCATACTTAAAAAAAATTAGTAAATCACTAAAAAAGATTACACTAAAATTTCTATGATCTTCAAGAAAAATACCAATAAAAACTGAAGCTATTGTTAAAATAAATAGGGTAAAGCTAGGAGAGATGACGAACATTTTAAAGTTATGCCCTATAATAAAATATATGAGATATATTAAAGAGGTAAACATACCTCTTTCTTATAAAACATATATAAACTACTATTGTCTACAAAAAAATGTTATTTTTCAAAATAAAGACATTCTCATTTATTCTAGAAACAAAATACAAATACACTACTTTTGGCTGTCTCTCTCTCTTACTGGGTAGGATAGATGACGCACCATAGTAGGAGACCTCTTCTCTGTAAAGGAAAGATGGCTGATTGACATGATACTTGGTAAACACTATGTCTACGAGTCCAACAGTGTGAGCAATTAATATAGTGTATACAAATTTACTAAGCGTTATCAAAATTTAGATATTCATCAGATATAGCTGATGCGTAAAAAATGTTCGTAGAACACAGAAGAACATACAAAATAACTGAAGAATTTTGCACTACATTCGCTTCTGATGTCTGTAGACCTGGAACTAACTTGCAGGACACCTTGTGATGGGAAACAAGAGAAGTAAAGCCAGCGTCTTCTTTCCTAACCCGGTCATCTCTCCTAGCTTTACCCTATGTTTAATTTGAAAACATTATCTATCATCAACTCAAATTCCATTTGGGAAGGGATTAGCTCAGTGGTTAGCGCACTTGACTTCCACGCGGAGGACACGGATTCGAGTCCAGCTGTACTGCCCTTAGATTTTTTTTCTTTCTAGGAGCCTCTACAGCTAACTGTCCGGTGATGGGATAGTGTTGTCTGTAACGAGAGAACAGTCCGAAGGCTGGCATTGCACTGAGAAGGCTCCGGGCGCAAATGACCATAGATGTTGTGGCGCCTTAAATTAAAAAAAAAAAAAAAAAAAAATCCATTATAGAATTATTTCATCAGCAAGACATTTTCCTTCGTAACCAACCTGCTTCATTTTGTGGTCATCGACCGGTTTCGGGGGTTCGCCCATCTTCAGGATACGTTTGTCAGACACTGTGACAACACAGAGTTGCACAGAGCAAATGACTCATGTCAGTGTATAAACTGAACTTGCTTTGTGCAAACCTGTGTTTATCACACTGTCTGACAAACGCATCCTGAAGATGGCGAACGCTCGAAACCGGTCGATGACCACAAAATGAAGCCAGGCTACCACGGAAATGTCTCTGATGCTTTCCAGCTCTGCGGAACCAACCACCACAACAACTATAGAATTATTTACCGGAGGAGTACCTTTACAAGTTTGTTTGTCAGTTTTATTTTTCACCAAATTTTGAAACTTCTTATTGGTTTGTAAGAGAAAGTATTGCTACTGAGTCAGATTTCTCCTGGAATATAGTTATATATTTGACAATAGAGTAATGTATCAATAGGCTTGCCTCACACGAGCGTAAATGAGTGTTGGAATGGAACGAAAGTCGTACATTAAAACTATTCAAAAAAAAGAAGAACCATTTCAAGTGAGCAGTACATAGCATCAATCGCGCTGTATTGTGGTAGAGATAAGAAGTGAGATATAGTTGGTGAAGTTGTGAGTGGTGCAGCTCGGCGCCACTTACTTACAATACCTATAGGCGGAGTCAAATGACGTCACAGCTAGTAGCAAAGCTTCGTCTAGGTGTCACAACTAAGTTGCCAGGCTATAGTGACAAGAATAGATAACATGTAGAATTCCGTTTGATATGAAACACTCACACAATTTTCTCTTATTCCATTTAATATATAAAATTGTAATATTTGTTAGGTTTGGCTAGCTATAAAAAGAGATGAAATTGGTAGCGATTGTATTTGTATACCTCTGAGCGGAATTTTATAGAGCGCTCTCTATTAAAACCAACAAAGTTTATGCTGTTTTAATTTAAACCTTTCAGAACCTCACTAAAATAATTTTTTTTTTTTTTTTTTAAATATTTCAAAAATCTATTCTGTAAAGACGGACTTCCGGTTAACCGATTTTCTTCAAATTTGGAATTCGATCATTCTAATATACTCGTACATTAATATTATGTAGGTGGTTACTTTAAAGAAAAGCATAACGCTACTGTTCCCTTAGAAACCTCACGCCCCTCAAAATCAAAATCTTTCAGATAAACTTGACAGATATTTACGTGTGTGTGTGTGGATAGTAAATGAAATTTAAAGAAAATCATTCGAATGGTTTTCGAGAAAATCGCAAAAAAGTAAAAAAAAGAAAGAAAAATAATCAGTAAAGTCGTACTTCCGGTTGATGGATTTTTTCCGAAACCTTGTGATGTCAGATCCGGTGGTAGTACGTAAACGGTATATCGAATTTGTGCTTGCTGTGATTTTTCGTTTTTGTCATATTTTGTTGTCACTTACGTACAGGATCCATCATTCGCTAAAAAACATTTGTTTCGTATTCAGGAAGAACCATAGAACATGCATTTCCGGTTAAAAATCAATTCTGAAAATCTGGTACTTAGAAAAAGTAAACATGAAAATGATAAGGCTTTTTTTATCTTCCTCCAGCCAAAAAACTTTAAGAATTCAACAAACATGCTTTTTCTACAAAATTTGTCTAATAAATTTAGAGAACATCTAAAAGAAATGAACCTACTAAACGTAACAAATTTATCATCCGATATTTTCTGGGCGTCTGCCCAGCATCGGAGGATGTCTTCGATAAACAGTGCGATAACACCAGACTTGTATACAGCGAAATCAATTTATTATACAGTGTGTAAATTGATTCTAGTTAGTGCAAGACATCCTGTTGATGGGCGAACGCGAAATGAAACCGGTCGATGACACATGAAATTAAGTAGGCTACCACGCAGAATATCTCTCAATGCTTACCAGTTCTACGAATCCAGCTAACACGGTAATATATATTTTAGAATAACAGCAAGGCTACATCTGAAATCTCCATTTTTTATTTGGTTTGATCTGGTTCCATAATATCTCATATGTGAAAAATTATATGAAATACAAACATGATCTTCCATTTTTTTTTTGGGTGTTATAGGTACATAAATAAGGTAAATAAAAGAGCTTAAATAAGGTAGTAATAAATTTTAGTTAAATATATTAATGGTCCACAAATATAATCTTTATTTAAAAACATAATGGTTTAAACGATTAGAAACGATGAAAAACAGGAAATTTATGCGAACAGAAATAGCTAAGTAATCGTGGTCAAATCATAACGGTATCCGGAACATAAGAAGTGTTTAAAGCTCGTAAAACTAATAATATAGCTATGTCATGAAAACACGTTGAATGAACTTAATACAATAAACCATTGTAAATAAGTTTTATTTTAATAAATATTTGCAGTGATTATGTTTAACATATTCTGACAGAAACTCTGTCATTTTTTCTAATTATTAAAAGTGTAAGGTTATGCTGTTCTCAAGAACGTAGTTTTTTTTTTGTATATAAAGCTATGATTCTTCCATTCATGTATCTTGAAGACAAGTAAACATTTAGTAAAGGGAAGGGATTAGCTCAGTGGTAGCGCGCTGGACTGGCAACGCGGAGGTCTCGGGTTCGAATCCAGCTGCTGCTCTTAGATTTTTTTCTTCCTAGGAGCCTGTTTCAGCTCACTGTCCGGTGATGGACAGTGTTGTCTGTAAAGAGAGAACACTGTCCCACAGTGCACTGAGAAAACTCCGATCTTTGGAATAGCTACATGGTCCCAGCAGGGCTTTTGATAGGATAGGGCTTAGTCCCTTCCCACAGACAATAAAAAATAAAAATAAAAAAATTAGTAAGAATTATATGTTAGAAAACAATTAGATAATTATAATTATGTACAAAAAATCTGGTGCGAAACACTCAAACAACTTTCTCTTACTCCAGTTCTCAAAATTATAATTGACAAATGTTATTATACTTTGTGTACCAAATTTAATGAAATTCATCGAAAATTGAAAAAAACTGTTCAGTAAAAGCGCACTTCCGGTTGACTAATTTTCTTGAAACTCGGAATTTTGGCCATTTATTTATAATTAATTTTATTTGGATGATAGAATTGTTATAATCAACTATGATAACAATTTAGAGGAAGCTGTAACCCCACTCCTTCCCTAAAAAGTACCATTAAATGAATTTTCCCAGAGAAATGTTTTAAATAAAAGATGTAGATCTTTGCATGTTTAGTTTATATACAAAGTTTCAAAAAAATCGTCGAAGCCACTTTTTTGAGAAAATCGCGAAAAAGTGAAGAAATCATTTAGTAAAGTGGTAAAATTACTTTCTCTTACTCTTATAAAGTGGAAGCATTGCGATGGTGCCAGATTTTCGGAAATTGAGTTTTCACTGAAATTACATGTATTGGGGTCTGAATCTAAAAAATTTTTTTTTTGAAGTGGAGGAATCGTCTGGGTAGGTGTGTTAACAGAATCTCAAAAATGAAAAATCACAGGAACTTGATATTTTGTTCAGGTACTACTACTGCATCAGGCACGAACATTTCGGGCAAAATCCATCAACCGGAAGTGCCACTTTACTGATTATTATTTTTTTTTTTTACAGTTTTTTATGATTTCCTTGAAAACAGTTTCAAACGATTTTATTTTAAACTTTGCATACCTATCTACACAAACATAAATACCTACCACTTTTATCTGAAACATTTGTCTGATAAAATTGGATTTGGGGGGGGACATTCTTTCTTCTAAAATACTACATCAGTATATATGTTTCTACGACCTACTCAGTATTAATACTCATCAAAAACATTGATAGAATCGATAGATAGTAATGCTTTGGGCGATAATTTAAGATAGCATAAATAATACCTTGCAATTTTCTAAAGCAGATTGGTTTATTCCAGAACTAAAAATAACTAACTACAGAACTAAATATATGTAAATAGGAATTTTATCTAAAATTGTTAATTATTGTGGTGGTGTATATGTCATGTTTTTATTTTGTATATAGTAGGTTAAGATAAAAAGGAGTAGAGGAATATGGGTTTGTTTTGTATAGAATGAAAGTATTTATTAGGATGGTTGTATTTATTAGCGAGCATGAATAAGGTATTATTATTATTCACAAAAGGGGAAGGCAAACCCTACGCTATCCAAAGCCTCCCAGGGCCCATATAGCTACCCCTAAAGAATAACAACCACTGGGACTAGAACGAAAATCCAGGCCCAGGTTTAAACCATCTAAGTTTCACCACAGACCGAATAAATCGGACCAAAACCTTAAAAGGACACAGCTTAAGATCCTATATCGATATCCTATTCCGGCCGAAGGTCCTAAACCTAATCTCCTCACAACCCAAACAATTCGTCATCAGATGCATGGGTGTTTCCTCCTCAGTCTCACAAACTCTACAAAAGGGGTCAGGCACGAGTCCAATTATATAGAGATGTCTCCTTAAACAACAATGCCCAGTGAGGAATCCAACCAGATGTCTGAGGGAGGTCCGTGAAAGACATCGGACCCCGCTACTCAAAGCTGCGTCCGGGCCCCCAATGAGCATTTTAGACTGCCGACAGGCCCTGAGTGCTGTGGAAGGTCATCCACGTCTGAAAGCCCGACAAACATGTGCCAGAAGACACACCAAGAGCAGGCTCTGGACCAATGAAAGGGAGAGAGGCATCTAATTTGGCAAACCTACCCACCTCCTCATTCCCAAAAATTCCCATATGACCTGGAACCCAGACCAGAAGCACATCCTTTAATGAAGAAAGATCTTCCAGTCTTCTAGAACATTCCAACACCAATCTGGAAGTGAAGACACATGAATTAAGCGCCTTCAATGCAGCCTGGCTATCCGAGCAGATACAAACACCTTTTAAATTAGTGTTACGCACCCTCTCATCCAAAATACAGCAAAGAATTGCATAAACCTCAGCCTGGAAAACGGTGGCCCACTCATCAAGAGGCGCTACCAAATGATCTCCCGTCTCAAAATAGACGGCAGACCTACCATCCATCCTGGAACCGTCCGTGTAGCATCGGAGATAATTCTCAGGAATCACACCAGACGGACCCAGGGTTAACCAATCTTCCCTACAAGGCAACCTAACCCTGTAGGAATGACCAAAGACAAAAGTCTTCAAATTCCTATCAGAAGGGAAACCTGTAATGGGAATCCTTAAAAGCATGAATAAGGTCTGTTAGATTATGGAACAAAGGTGTGTGTGAATGGAGGCAGGGACCAATGTCGGTCTGGGATGGCAACATGATTTGATCGTCAAAATTGTCGTCTGGACTTGGGAGCCCCTGCATTTTGGGAACGGTGCGCCTGAAGCCGCGATTGGCACTTGCGGCAAATGGATGTTTGATTGTTTGAATACTTTATAGAATGTGAAAATTAAAAATACAGTACATATTAGAAATGTTGGTGCAAATAAATATACTCGTATTAGACCAGTAGGTGCGAAGAACCTTAGCCGTTGAGCACCATAAAAATAACCCCCCCCCAAAAAATTCAAATTTGAAGAAAATCCGTTAATCGGAAATGGGATTTTTTTTTTTTCAGAATAGATTCTAAGTTTTTGGGAATTTTCTAGAAAACGATTACAAGAATTTTCTTTAAACTTGGAATGTTTGCTGTATAGAAGAGGAAATGTATCATTTTTAATTCAAACATTTTTTTTTTTTTTTAAACAATTGATTTTAGAGGAGGGACATTGTTGTAGGTCAATCAGTTAGTTTCAATTTGAAATTTGTATAAGCTTTCTTGGTTTTAACATTGAGCTGTTCACATAAAGCCAGCCGTTCATATATACAAGGAAAAACCCCACAATCATTTTTATGGCCAGCTCAATTAAACATTAACAATTTTTAATGAAAATTTTGATTACATTTTATTAATTAGAATAATAAATATGAAAGTCTTATGATTGTTTCAAAAACAAGATTTTTTTTCTTTTCTATTTTTAAATATTTAAAATTAAGGTAAATACAAAGAATATAATATTTCAATGAATATATAATATAAGCGCGTATGTTATAGTAATGTTCCTTATAAATACAATTTAATATGATACAAGGAGGAGTAGCCAATGAACCTTATTAGAGAGTATACAATAGTCGACCTTGCAATCTACCACTAAAGGGAGAAACTGCTTCTACAGAATACACTGTCGTGCTCCCTGCCCGGGCGCGGTCGCATTGGACGGACACGATCACCTTGCATCCACTACAAAACAAAATAAAAAGATAATACAAACAAAATAAAATAAAACAAAACAAAACAAAACAAAACAAAAAAACTTAGAGAAAGAGAAACCTGCTCTCTGGCCTAGCCTACGAACCACCACACATATATATATATATATACATATATACCAACATCTACTGGATCCTATTGTTTTGTGTATTATCGCATTTAGTCTATAGAAAGAGAATATACTAGATTAATTATATATTTTTTACATCTATGAAACCCAGCTAAATAGTAAAATTACTATTTGGTAAGGTTTCTTTTTTTTATGTTATTATTCTTCTTCAATTGTAATAGACCAAATTTCAATCTTAAATAACGCGCACAACTTTCTATTAATGCAATATTAATAAATCGTAATATTGACAAATTTTTCTTTATACTTTATGAATTTTTATTTTTAAGTTTAGTTGCTGTTTCAAAACAAAAATCCCCCCCCCCAACCCTCAAATCTATTTTGTAAAGTCATACTGTAATAGGATCCGAAAAGAGAGAGAGAGAGAGAGACATAAAATTTGACAGGATTACACTCTAGCTTAGGCTAGACTAGATTAGTAGAAACTAGTTCATATAGCAGTCACAACGCGTCGACAACCTTTTTCTCTACCTCTCACTACCATTTTATATATTTTAGTGTCAGGCAGTTTGTATTACTTTATTATTTATTATACAGTGTTCAGCTTTACTTCTAATTCAATCATCTAATCTAACCCTTATGAAGACATAAGAAGACATCATTATCGCTAGCTTTCAACATCACTAGCTAGCTTCATCGTTCTTAGCTACAAGGCCATCACTAGCCTTCTGCAACATCAGCTAGTTCATCATCATTGCTAGCATTCAACATCACTGGCTAGCTCGCAACAACATCATTGCTAGCTTTCTGCAACAAAAGCTATTTTTCATTAACTTCACTGGCTTCAACAAACCCAGGCTAGCTACAACAAACTCGTAGCAAAACCAGATGTGCTAACAAACATACATCAGCCAGCAGCACGCTCAAATTTTTCAGATATGACAAATTTCTTCAGGACAGGGGATGATATAATAGGATCCGAAGATAGGGATCCAAAGCAGAGAGAGAGAGTGAGAGAGAGAGAGACAAGATCACTCTCTCTAGCTTAGGCCCAGACTAGCGTGGGAGAAACTGTTTAAATATAGCTACGGAAGAGTCTACTGCCAGTCTTGCAGCAGAGTTCATACAGCAGTCACAACACGTCATCTCTTCATTTTTCTTTACCACTCACTACCATTTTATATATTTTAGTGTAAAGTCCAGACAGTTTGTGTTACTTTCCTTATTATAAGTGTTCAGCTTCACTTCTAGTTCATTCATCTAATCTAACCCAATTTCTCTCCTTCTCAAACCTATTATATTAATTTTATCTCTCTCTCTCCGCTATGGGATCCCTCTCTTAGGATCCTATTACACATACTTACGATTAAAAGATATTCTTAAAAATTTAGTATTCCAACAAAGCTTCTATTGCACACATAAATACTGTACAGAAAAAAGAGCTGTACATTGCAGTGAAATGGTTACTTTAGAGATCAGATTAATGTTTGCTCCACCCTAGAACTTAAAAAAAAAAAAAAAACACAATTTCCCTGGATTGATGTTACAAATAAAAGTGTTAGGCATACATGTGAGCAGATAATGTACGACACTTAAAGAAAAATCGTGAAAAAGATTCAAATTTTAGATTTTAGCCCGGTACCCGGTACTAATCCACTTACAGCAAGGTTAAAAACCTCCAGTCCATTAAATTGTAATGTTCCCACAGTCTAGGGTAATCCAGAAATTATCCTCTAGTGCGAAATTTGTATGTCCATCGATGGAAATGAATATTGCAGTAGTAAACGAATATATGAGGTGTCAAATCCAAACCAATAATGCGTGGCCCCTTTAGTCGATCCTTAGAACATCCTGGAATGGAATAGGACTGTTCTAGGACCTATAGGATTATGAAATTATGCATTATTAGTTAATTTGAAGTAAGTAGAATTTTTGATGTAAAACTTTAATTAATACAATTTAATCAAGAAATTTGTTTTAAAAATGCAACTTTACATGTATTTATTTACGTAGTTGGGCTTAAACATGTAAAACCTGATCGGCCTTATATGGAGAGTTTTCTAGACCAAAAAACCAACAAAGCTTGTGTGTAAATTTCAATTTAAACTAACTGACAGACTCGCAATAGACACCACAAAAATGAATTTTTTCATAAAAATGTTTCAAATAAAAGTGATAAGTTTCTATTTATGCAGCAAGCCATTATTATTATTATTATTATTATATGTCTGTGGGGATGGAAACCCTACGCTATCCAAAGCCTCACTGGGCCCATATAGCTACCCCAAGAAAAACAACAACAAACCGGGTCTAGAACAAAAATCCAGACCCGGATCTAGTCCATCTAAGATTCATCTCAGTCCGAATAAATCGGATAATAACCTTAAGCGGAAATAGCCTAAGCACTTCCAGAGACATCCTATTCCGACCAAAAGTACTGAATCTAATTTCCTCACAACCCAGGCAATCAGTCATAAAATGGATGGATGTTTCCTCCTCCTTTCTCACAGACTCTACAAAATGGATACGGCATGAGCCCCATTATGTAGAAGATGTCTCCTTAAACCATAATGTCCAGTAAGAGATCCAACCAGATGCCTAAGAGCGCTCAGGTGAAAAACACAGCAACGTCTCACTAATGGCTTTGTCCCGGACTCCCGATGAGCATTTTGGACTGCAGTAAACCAACTGAGCTCATCCATTAGGATGAATGCTGTGAAGCTGTCCATGTCTGGAAGCCTGACAGAAATGTGTTCCAGAAGACATGCCAACAGCAGGCTCGGGACCAATGAAAGGAAGAGAGGCGGCTAATTTGGCAAACCTATCCACCTCCTCATTCCGAAAAATCCCCATGTGACCTGGCACCCAGACTAAGAAGCACATCCTCCAGAGAAGAAAGCTCTTCCAGTCTTTTAGAACAGCAAGCCATTATAAGATTTAAGAAAATCAGTTCAACCATTTTCGAGAAAATTAAAAAAAAAACATACTTATTGTGAAAATCTCACTTCCGGTTAACCTATTTTCTTCAAATTTGGAATTCCAGAAATGCTTCTAATGTATATTAATATTAAGGAGGTGGTAAAAATACATATTATACACAAGTGATACTTCAAAATCGAAAGCAATAAAATACGCTACTATTCCCACAGAACCTTCAAAAGATGAATTTTATCTGGAAAATGTTTCAAATAAAAGTGATAGGTATTTGTGTGTGTAGATAGTATACGAGGTTTAAAGAAAACGCTGGAGCCGTTTTCGAGAAATTCACAAAAAACTGAAAAAAAAAAAAATCATTCAGTAAAGTCACACTTTGAGTCACACTTTGGTTGATTAGCTTTTGCCCGAAATCTTCGTGTCTGATGCGGGTTTAGTACTTAAAACAGAATACCAAGTTTGAGTTTCGTATGATTTTGGCATGGTGATATCCAAACGGAATATCAAGTTTGAACTTTCTCGTGATTTTTCGTTTTTGAGCTATTATACTGTTCACATATACTCACAAGCACACACACAGCATTTTTTTTTGGACTCAGGGGACCTGAAAACTGATATTTCCGGTGAAAACTCGATAACGAAAATTTGACACGATCACAATACTTCGTGTTACTAGGAGTAAGAGAAAGTAAAAACAAAAAAAAACATAAGATCTTGTAATTAAAACCAAACAATTTTATAAAAAAAACTATGGCGTAACACCTATGAAGGTCCCAGGCTTGCCAGAAGTAGATTTATTTTGGGGGGCGTATGGTAAGCACGCCACGGCTCCCTCGCCGCTTTAGTTCCAGCCTTCGCTACCAAAGTGCGCTACCAACTCTGTAGCTTCCCACTATTTCTCAATATGCTGGGTCAACACTCACGACTTTACCCTCACGGGAAATCAAATCCTAAATTCTCGCACCAAATATGAATGTGCTAGATACTAGACCAACGCGTGGAGGACTAAAAAGATTTTATAGTATGTCAAAAATTAATATTATTCATAAAATTTATTAAATTCATTCAAATAATATGTAGTCCAATAAATTTGAATGTTTTTACTGGCCACCATTTGGTACCGTTCCAATGAGCTGACTCCTGCCATGTAACAATTCAGTAAGTGTATATTCATAATAGGTGATCCCAGGATTGTATTACTTCCGAATGACATAATCAAAATGGACTTCTGATAATCCCAAAGCGATGCAAATAATAATGTTATCGGCGCTTTCTCCGATCGGATTACAATGTAATCATTTTTACTATCTGCCTGAGTAGATACTTATCCCTCGTAGTATCTCAATACTTATATTGGTACAAATGGTAAAATGAATTATTAGAAAATTTATGTTTGTTATTATTATTATTATTATTATTTTATAATTGTATTGAGAGCGTTGATGACGAACCATAGTTTCTTAAAAACTCCTAAGAATATATGTGATGGATGCAAGAAATATAAAAATATAACTTAATTTGAAAAAAAAAATCAAAATTATGAAGAATATATGACAATTCCCTTGCAAAAGGATATTTCAGGTAGAAAACTTTTAGAGTTCATGAACTTGATAGTATTGTGTACCCTTTCTTCTCACAGGGGAAGATTTGAAATAACAATTAGAAGACATTCCTTCAATGGACAGTTTTGTTGTAGACACCGAAGCAGAACACTTGTTTTTCGCTCTCTTAGCATCAGTGCATATTAATAAGTTTATAATATCTTTGCAATTAACTTGTAGTTATTATTTTAATAGAATATATTTATTGTTAGCAGTGGTGACTACTTTCTTATTACTAATACTTCTCTCATAAACATATATACTTACAAGCCCTTTTACTATACCCCTAGTGCTACTACAAACATACAACACAACATCACCAATAACATTTCAAATATAATATGTGAATCTGTAAAGAGAAAGTTGGTCCATTGTTAAGGAGAAGGTTACCTTTTAAAAAAGATTATAAAACATTGAAATTAATTTTAAGCAAATTTACGTTATGTTTTCTTTTCTTTTATTTATTACCGACTTGATCAGTTAAAATGTTAAAACAAAAATGTTTAATTTAAAGAATTTCTACTTTACTTATTAATATTATTAATGTGTATTTTGAAATTTATTTAATTGAAAGTTGGCAATACTGTCATTATTTTTTTTTTTTTAATCTCTAGAGATTAATTATTCAACTATTGTAGAAAAAAGGTTATTGTTGCTATATTTTCTGTTTTATGCATATATATATATTATTTTTTTGTGAGAAGTGTGTCTTGTTGGAATTATAAAAAACTTGTTTATGGATTTAACACCAAATTTATTCAATCTGTATTGAATGTAAATACTAAAAAAATAATAAAAAAAAGAAAAAAAAAAGACTATAACCGCAAGGTAGAATACATGTTCAGTTATACATGCAGCAATATACAATAAAACAAATAAGTTGGCAGAAAGCAAAAAAATACTCACTTTATGATATTGAGGAGAGAGACACACACACACAGAGAGAGAACACAGTGGTTCTGTTTAGTCTGGTTAACGCTAATGGTCTGTGTAAAGTACACCCACATAATTCAGCCAAGAATGTTAGTAAGTATTGGATGTAGAATATAGCAGTTGTAGTGTATTGAAGAGTGGAACCTGCACGGTAAAGAAACTGGACAGTGTTCATGGTAGGAGATTTATTAAGGGGTCTCCCGGTACCCCTTAACAACCTATCACTCGTTTTATATTTTATTTTATTATTTATTTATTTATTTTTTTCTACAACCTCTTGGCCTTTCTTTGCTTGTACACAAATTAAATCATGTCTCATTGTCAACATTATGATGTAATGGCTTTACAAAATTAATTTATTTTTTAATGTTAAATGTTATTGTATTTCAGGATTTTTAATTTAATATAAATGCAATATTGCTTCTTGCTTACATATCTGGGATATAGATGTTGAGACAATATGTTTTTATTAATTATGTATGTAAAATATTTTTTTGTGTGCCCTATATGAATTTAGGCGCTGAAGATGCTTATAAAGTAATAATAAAATAGAGGAGTCGTTTCTATGGTAAGATTTTTTCTGAAATTTGGTTTAATTTTGTGACCTTGCCCGGCACAATGATGTAGTAGCTAAATATGGTTCAACAAATCGCTCGCCAAGATGTCGGAACTGGCAGATTGAGAAGAGTTCCCCCCCCTACTATTAGTGCAAGCCAAAAGCTTGTACTTGAAAACGAACAAGGAACATTGTTGAGCGATTGTTACGATGTCCACGGATTCGGATCTTTGAAGCCAACAAGCTGCCCGATAATAATCTGGCGGGCAATACTGTTTAAAAGGCAAGCATTGTTAGGCTATTGCAATTTATTTCCCTCTGTCTGGATCGTAACTTTTATCTTGGCCTCAGCTGTAAAAGAGGTGCAACAATTTCCAGTCCTGATAGTGGAGCTACGAGATATTTGAGACTTGACGGAGGCTGACTAGTGGTCTCGTTCCTGCTGATTTCATTGCTTCTGCAATAAAAATAGGTTTATCTAAGAGGAACATTCTCATGATGCAACAAGTAGTGCATTTCTATCACGTTCTAGTGGTACCCCCCCCCCGACCCCCCATGGAAAATGTTTCAAATAAAAGTGATAGGCATTTATGAGTGTAGATAATAAATTCTAGTTTAAAGAAAATCGTTTGAACCATTTTCGAGAAACTCGAAAATTATTATTATAATATATACGTAATAACATTACATATTATATTATATACTCGTATATAATATATATTTTTATTAATATTATTACGAATAACTCCTCCCAACAAAAAACCTCAATAAAGATGCACTTTCTTTTAATGGATTTTGCCCGAAAACTCTGTATTGAGATTCGGTGGTAGTATGTAAATAGAATATCAAGTTTAAGTCTACGGCTAGACTGTCGGATTTTGATGCACTTATTTTGCGTTAAATAACGTAAGAAATATGGACTGCACTGAGATATTAGGGGAAGTAGCTAAAGCTACTGAAATTATCGTGCAAAGTAGATATAGGCACGCATTTTCAAGGTCATAAATAACGCATAACGCAATAACGTCCATAAATAATCGAGAACTAACGCAGTGTGACTGGCAAGACGGGTGGAAAATAACAAAACGGAAGTTTTGCCATTCTGCTTGTATAGGCTCCCTTGTACTCACTTTTAAATTTTGATATATTTTATATATCCTATTATTTTGGTGCTTTGTTTATACAATATGGAACAAGTTTATCATGTAGATTTATAAAAACTTTTCTTTATAACATCGATCACAAATTATTATCGTTTCTGTTTAGGACGTCGTCGTCTTACAACCATTAACGAAATAACTACTTCCCAATGTAATGCCTAACTTTGCCATAATTTTTGAACAATGTATTTTGTGCAAAATGTTTTTGGAATGACACGGTCTCCATTGATGGAACTAATGTACTATGTTAAAAATCGATCATGTAGCTGGTTTACTGGGAAACCTGCTTCATTTAACGCGTTATTTATAGGACAGTCATTTAGCCAAGATGTCAAAAAATGTTTCGTTAATTTCGGTAAGAAAGCCTTCGTTAAAATCCGTCCATCTAGCCGTAGCCTAAGCTTCCTTCAATTATTCGTTCCTCAGGTATTTTGATCCCATACATACATACATACATACACACACGCACACACACACATAAATTTGTATTCCGATGGAAACTCAATTTCGAAACTTTGACACGATCGCAATACTACCTAGGAATAAGAGAAAGTAAAAATAAAAAACTGCAAGGAAGAACCCTACTCCCTAAGATCTTCATAGTACCGATTACAGCAAATAAGAGAAAATTAATATCTGTTCGTAAACATGACGTACAGTAGCACATCAATTAAACAACAACAAAATTTAAGAAAAATAATTAAAATAAATTAATTTTTATTATAAAAATGTAATGTAGATTAAAAAGGAAAAAAAAAAGCAGGTAGATAGAAAGAATGATTGTGCAATATCAATGTAATGGATACGGCCATGGTCTGGCTGTGTTTAACAATCAAAACCGCTATCGGATATATGTGGCCTTCATTTAAACCGTAATGAAACCCCATTGTTATATATGTGGAAAAAACAAGAAACCCTATAAAAACGGATCATCACATCTGATATCGTACATTTAACATATCTATAATGTTGCTATGATATCTTTTGTACGGAAATTGTAATTCACTTATTTATTTTTTTTTTTTGGTCAGCGGTAATTGTAGTGTTTACTTATTACTCTTAAAGTGGAGCAAAACGTGTAGAACACTCAAATTAGGTGGAGGGAAGGAAACTTCAGACATTGTATTTGTGGATGGGTCCGCAATGCTGGATATTTTATCCCTTATAGCATGCATATTTATTTCATTCCTGACCGTTTTCGGATTTTCATACATCGTCACAATAAATCTATCAATTTCGTGCAAACAGTTCATTTCAAAGCAAATTTTTCTGTTACACTCGACACTTGTGGTTTGTATGTGCTGAAGGTCATAAGGTTATGTTATTTATAATAATTCCTTTTTGTCAATAAATACACACACACAGAGTAACATAACTTTATAACCTTCCGCACATACAAACCACAAGTGTTGAGTGTAACAAAAACATTGTAAATATAATGGAATTGATGAGGAGAGAAATTAAGTTTGATTAATTAGACGAGATATGAAGAAGCTATTATAATATAGATATAAGCTTACACAAACTGCACTGGACTTGTAATGATTTTTATAGAATAAAAGGTGAGAGTAGAGATATAACACATTGCGATGTATGGTTGAATCTGATAGATAAATATCTAAATAGTGGTCGTTAGGTAGATTCTCACTGGCTTATACATATACAGGTTCTCCCACTCTAGCCTGCTTAAGTCAGAGAGTACCAGAGAGGGTCTTTCTCTCTCTTAATTCTCTCGTCTGTCTGCTCTCTCTTGTTGATGTAATTCTCTCTTGCTCGGGATGATATAATAGCAAGAGAGAATTACATCAGCAAGAGAGAGCAGACGAGAGAATTAAGAGAGAGAAGACAGACCCTCTCTGGTACTCTCTGACTTAAGCAGGCTAGGTGGGAGAATCTATCTATCAGATTCAACCATACATCGCATCGTGTCATATCTCTACTCTCACCTTTTATTCTATAAAATCATTACAAGTCCAGTGCAGTTTGTGTAAACTTATAGTTATATTATAAAAGCTTCTTCATATTTCGTCTAATTAATCAAACCTAATTTCTCCCCTCATCAACTCCATTATATAAATGAAGTGAAGACTCTGCATGAAATTGATAGATTGAATGAACTCTCAGCACGAAATTGATAGATTTACTCTCTTGACGATGGATGGACTTAGTTTAAACACTTATGTTAATTAAAACAACTATAAGTGTTATAGGTTAATAGTTTCAATCTAATATATTTAAGATAATAAATAATTTAAAGGAAATCTAATTATATATAAATATTATTCAAAATTATTTATAAAAAAAAGTTAACTATATAACGGTATGTATTTAATTATATTGTTCTCGCTTAAAATGCTTTTCATTCATTTAATTTTAATAAGCAATAAAATATTATAAATTCAAATCCAGTATTGTAAGCAAATTATTATAACAGTAATTTTCAGATAACCAATGAACCGTATCTCTATAATTATTTATTATAACGCACGATTGAATTCGAACATAGCAGAAATATATTTTTGTTTATTTTTTTTTATTCGTAAAATATCTACACTTATCTCATTTGACAAAATAACAAACCATAAAATAGAAAGTAAAGGTTTATAAAAAGAAATTTAGCCATCAGTTTTTTGGAAATGTTTGGTAGGATATATGATCATCAACTTAAAGGCTGGTTTTTACTTTCTCTTACTCCCTAGTAAGAGAAAGTACTGAAATTGTAACAAATTTTTCGATATCAAGTTTTCACCGGAAATACACGTTTTGAGGCCGCTTGAATCAGAAAAAGTGGTTTTCAGAAAAATCGCACAAAGTAGAAACTTGATATTCCGTTTAGGTAACACCATGGGATCCGACAGTAAATTATGTGTAAAAAAAAATGCCTCAACCGGAAGTACCCCATTATTGAATAATTTATTCAACGATTTTCTTTAAACTTGGAATAACAACTCTACACATGCAAACATTTACAACATTAAATAATTTGTAATATTTCACCGAAAAAATTAATTTAATGGCACTTTTAGGGAAGGGTATGAGGTTAGATTTTCCATTAATGTGCTATTTCAGTTTATTACAATATTCTATCTTCTAGATAATATTAATTAGTATTAAATATAATGTTGTAATTCCGAGTTTTGAAGAAAATAGGGATGACCTGAAGTGTGCTTTTTACTGAAAAGTATTTTCCATTTTCCACTTTTCATGAAAAGTATATTCTCTATAAAACGGCTCCAACGATTTTCTTTATTATTATTATTATTATTATTATGCCGGATGCCTAATGGCGTAGGACCTAAGCCTATGTGGCTTTTATCCCCCCGATACCCCCCATATTCCCTTAATTAATCTCCCCCGGTAGCTTACCGTTGAAGTCTGCATATCCCAAGATATCCCTAAACTCCAACTCCCCCAGGCAATCCTGCGGGAGTGGTGTCCTCCCAAATATACGAAACCTAGTTCCAGCGAAACGGGGCCACTGACATTAATAGTGATACACGTTTCCCTGACTCCGTCGTCGCAATTCTGACAAATGGGACTAGACGTCCTCCCTATGTTAAACAAGTGACTACACACCCAAGTTTGCCCAGTCACTACCCCCACCAAGGTCCTCAGACTGTCCTACTGAGGGACAGGAGATACACCGAAATTCCCTGCTTAATTCCTTTTATAAACCTTTTAGCTGGAACACCCCTTGCGTGGTCCCCCATCGTTTCTCCAAAGACTCTCTTATCCTCCCAAAGTCGAATCGGCTTACACGAAACTTTCTTTGTGACAGCAAGGACTGGTTCAGCACCACAAATAGTATGAGGATCCCCCCTATGCCAACTGATCGCCCTCTCTTGACTCTATCCCGATGTCCGGGTATCCATCGAGACGGCCCTTAACCCCTCCCGACTAAAGCGTAGCCTTCTCCTACATTCTCCCACTAGTTTCGAACTCCACCACGGCTTACTCAAAGCCCTCAGTGCGGCCTGACTATCAGAGAAAATCCGCATCTATTTGACCTCTCCCTGCCATTCAATAATGCCCACCACCTCGGACTGGAAGACAGTGGCCAAACCACACATTTTCTTTAAACTAAGCATGTGAATTACATATACAAAGAGTTACAACTTTTATTTGGAACATTTCTCCGGGTAAACTCGTTTATAATGCTTTTCGAGGAGAGGTAGGGTTATATTAAAAAATAAATAGTACACCGGAAGTGCTTTTTTACTGAACTGGTTTTATCAGTTTTTCGCGATTTTCTCCATAAAAACACCGACGAATTTCATTAAATTTGGTATAATAACTATAAAATTTGTCAATTACAATTTTGTAAACTGCAGTAATAGAAATTTGGGTGAGTGTTTCACCCCAGAACTCTAATATATAATGCTTGTTTTTTATTATAATTTATTTGTTTAATTGCACTAATAATTATTTCGATTCCCATTTTTATGTAGTTGCGTGAAACTAGATTTTGATTGCATTAGCTCATGCGTACATTTCTAGTACTCTTTCAATACTTTCAATACTTTGTGGACTGCACCACATACATAAAATTAAGGACAATATAATGAATAGCTAAAAAGTCCACCGCTAAAATAAGTTTTTCAACTAAATATTACGAATTTCTTTGGGAAAATTTTGTGAAAATTGTGTTTAACATCAATTTTATTTTGTTCCATTGGTATAAACAGCCAAATACAAAATGGCGGGCTTATATTGTACTTTGCATTTCCGCCTAAATCATTTTTGCCTTCTTTTTCAACAAGGAATAAAAATTTAGAATCTTCTCTTTATAACGCGCACTAATTTTATAAAACAGTAAATAAGATGTTAAAAATGACTTGATTTTGTACATTTTTTTTGTGTGCACAATTTGATAATTTATAAAATGCCTAAGCAGGGAAAATTAGTAAAAAATTTTAAACTAGATTTTTCATAGAAATAATTAGCTGTAAATAATTAACCAATCACAGTGTAGAACAGAAGGTTGTCAAATGTGGGCGTAGTCAACAGGATAATACTAAATTTTTGATTGGCCTAACATACATCAACATTTCACACCTTCTCTTTTACACTGTGATTTAGTAATTATTTACAAGAAATCATAGATGCCAACGGTTTATTTACAAAATCCTGAAATTAAGTTGTTTTTTTTTCGAAAGAAAGTATGCAAATACTTTTACTGAACAATTTTTCTTAATTACTTTCTCTTACTCCTCCTAGTAAGAGGAAGTATTGTAATCGTGTCAAATTTTCGATATCGAGTTTTCACCGGAAATATCCGTTTTGAGGTCCCCTGAGTCCAAAAAAGTGGTTTTTAGCGAAATGGTCTGTATGTGTGTGTGTGTGTGTGTGTCTGTGTCTGTGTGTGTGTCTCTGTATGTGTGTGTGTGTATGTATGTGAACAGCATAGCTCAAAAACGAAAAATCATAGAAACTTCAAACTTGATATTACGATTAGGTATCACCATGGGACTCTTTGACTGGTGAGTTATGTGTCAATATTCCTCAACCGGAAGACACACTTAAGTGTTTTTTTTACGTTTTTTGCAAGTTTTCTCATAAAATGGCTCGAAGATTTTCTTTAAACTTGGTATATCAACTACACATACAAAGAGCTACAACTTTTATTTGAAACATTTCTCCAGGAAAATTCATTTAAGGGCACTTGTGGGGGAGGGGTGGGGTTAGGTTTTCATCTTAACTGCTGTTTCAGTATATTAGACAATTCTGTCATCTAAATAATGTTAATTAGAATTAAATATGTTGTTGAAATTCCGAGTTTGAAAAAAAATAGATAACCGGAAGTGCATTTTTACTGAAATATAATTTCCAGTTTTCTGGTATTTTCTCGAAAATGGCTCCAACGATTTTCCTTAAACCAGCGTTGTTAACTATACATATAAAGAGCTACAA
>JAAEAF010006205.1:0-63080 GCA_011037195.1 Triatoma infestans | reverse complement strand
TATTTTTCTTTCTCTCGATAAATGTAATTTTATGTAGTAAATAAATTTGTTCGAGAATAAATAAATTTTTATTTTGTGTAAAATAAAGAAAAATATAATTTCTGTATTTATAGAGTAATAAATAAATTTTGAATGAAAAAAAATAAGTTGTTTTGTCCTATAATTTCTATGTATCTATCAGATTTTCTTTTCAACATTTTTTTAGGCCTATCACTTTAGATATGAAGAATTTTGCTGGATAATATGATTTTGGGGGCGAGGTCTAAGGGAACTTTTTTTTTTAATTTTGAAAAAATCAAATACTACACCAGATTAGATTTCTTTTCTTATATATTTCAAAAAAAAGAAAAAATACGCATACAAATACACCATAATAATACACAAAAAACAAATTTTATTGGTAATACAAAAATCAGAAAAAATAATTTTTTTTTTGTTGAAACCATAACACTATTTTCAAAACGAATAAAATATATAAATCCATCAAAATTGCTATTTTTACTTTATTTACTTTTTTTTTCTTTGAAGTTGAATAACTTTAATGAAAGCATTGCATTAAAATACAAAATTTATTTATACGTAATTTCTTATACTTTTTAAAAAAAAGTGATTTTTCAAAAAAAAAAAAAATTTAAGTGCAATACAATTTTTTTTGAAAAACAAGAAAGAGGCACTATGTCTTTTTTGACAACTTTCCATTTTTTTTGCAAAAATTCTTATAATACCTGAAATAGAAAACAAATACAATTAAACTAATTATACATGTTTAAACATAATCTAAAATATGCTTAACATAATCCAAACTAGGCTTAAAGTTGCTAATAGCCTTAAGTATGATAGAGAGTTATTGCAGTCAGAACTAATAAACTTACTATAAATTCAGCAAAAAACTACGAATTGTTATTAATTTTGCCCTAATATTTAAATATGACCCAAGCTATATGCTAGGAATAGCCTAAAGCTGCATTAAAATAGCCTTAAGTATCATACAGAGTTACTGCAGTCAGAACTGACAAACTTAGTAAAAAATTCAGTAAAAACTACTAGTTGTCATTAATTTTGTCCTAATATATAAATATGACCAAGCTATATACTAGGAATAAGCTAAAGTTAAATTAAAATAGCCTTAAATATGGGCAAAGTTATTGCCGTCCAGAAATGACAACTTACTAATAATTCAGTAAAAAACTACTAGTTGTCATTAATTTTGCCCTAATATTTAAATATGACAAGGCTATATACTAGGAATAGGCTAAAGTTGCATTAAAATAGCTTTAAGTATGGGCAGAGTAAAAAGTAAGTAAAGTAATGCCTATTTTTTCAGGCGGGCTTAACGTCCAACTACCAAATTAGGTGTCGTGGACGGGGGCGGAAGCACCTACTTTACTGTTAACATTTTTCATACCAATATAAATTTTAGCAGTTATACGCGGGACTCGAACTGGGGTCCTCCCACTTACAAGTCCATGCTCATAACCACTACTCCAACACCCGCCCGGTATGGGCAGAATTGTTGCAGTCAGAACTGACAAACTTACTAAAAATTCAGTAAAAAACTACTAGTTGTCTTTAATTTTTGTCTTAATATTTAAATATGACTAAGCTATATTTAGTGGTAAGGGAAAACCAATGCCGAAAAAAGGCGAATAGCGACCCTCATCTGCATTTGTGTGGACACAAATTTTTTGGGTGGGCGCTAAAGCAATCTTGTTTTCTAAGATTTTCTTAGAAAAGTGCAGGACGATTAACATGGAATATTATTTTGGACCTTCTGGAGGAGTTGAAGCCACAAAGCTCCCGACTAAAATTCTTTAATTGAAGTTTGAAATTGTGTGCCGCATGCACCCTAGGATCATCAGACCTTGGCCCCTTTAAGGAGTTCACCCTCTTCCTAAAACCTGAAAATATTCCATGCTGGGAAGAAAAAATTGATCCAATTCCACCAAAGTCCACCTCAGCGACAACACCGCCTATTTAGCCAGACGTGGATAAAAACGCCTACATAGAAGGAATCGCCGAGCACTAGAGCACCGGTTGGCGGGAGTGTATAATAAAATAAACGAGGAAAAGTTTATAGAGAAATAAAATGAATTTATGTCATAATTGATTACCCCCCATATCCTCGTAGTTTAATTAAACTAACTTGTAGATTGCTGTAGGGGATTTATCGCACTGCGACATGAAAGATCTATTGTGCCTTTCGGAGCCTTTACAGTGCACTGCTTGGCTCCGAGCTGTGTTCTCTAGCTATAGACAACACTGCCCATCACCGGACAGTAAGCTGTAGAGGCTGCTAGGAAGAGAAAATGTAAGGTAGCAGAGTTGGATTCGAACCTAGGACGCGCTACCTCCGGGCTAATCCCTTCCTTCTCCTTTGGCTTAGGCCAATTAACTAGGGGGCGGAGAATGTGTACTGTGTTTGTCCTTGTGTGTAAAGTGTAGAGTGTATGTAAGTTTAAGTGTATTGTCATGCTATTCTGACGAAATACATAAATAGATAAATCTAAGATTAATAGTTGATACTTTTCAAAAATCAAAGAAAATAAACTTACTTTGTTCAGCAAAAAAAAAAATAATAAAGACCATAAAATGGTTGCATTATTCTGATTTAGATGCAGCATCAATTACTGTCTTTTTAGCTATAAAATAAAATTTAAAAAAATTGAATAATTAAATTTATTAGATTATTTTAATATTTATATATTTTATGTATTACCATTACCTGTTCCAGCAAATTTTGTCAATAAATCATCTACTGTATTTTGATTTTTCAAAAATCTTGGACGTATAATATTTTCATACAATACAATCGATCCATTAGATCTTAATGGTAGATATAACCAAATCATGAAAATGCACTGGAAATGCAAAAATGGACAAAAATTTTAGTTGAAAATACTTGAATTTTTTCATAATTTTACAGTTGCATGCAGTTATTTGGGGGTGGGGGATTATTATTTGTATGTGGGGAGGGTCCAAACCCTACTCAATCCAAAGCCACACGGGGCCTATGTAGCTACTCCAAGAAAAACAACAAACCGGGTCTACAACAAATATCCAGACCCAGATCTAATCCATCTAAGATTCACCGCAGTCCGAATAAATCGGACAATAACCTTAAGCGGAAATAGCCTAATCGCTTCCACAGACATCCTATTCCGACCAAAGGTACTAAACCTAATTTCCTCACAACCCAGGCAATCAGTCATAAGATGGATGGGTGTTTCCTCCTCTGTCTCACAGACTCTACAAAATGGATCCGGCAAGAGCCCCATTACGTAGAGATGTCTCCTTAAACCACAATGTCCAGTAAGGGATCCAACCAAATGCCTGAAAGAGTTCCGTGAAAGGCAGCAATGTCTCACTAATAGCCCTGTCCGGACCCCCAATGAGTATTCTGGACTGCCGACAACCAACTGAGTTCATCCATAAGGATGAATGCTGTGAAGCTGTCCATGACTGGAAGCCTGACAGACATGTGCCAGGAGACACCCCAACAGCAGGCTCGGAACCAATGAAAATGCACTGGGAATGCAAAAATGGACAAAAATTTTAGTTGAAAATACTTGAATTTTTTCATAATTTTACAGTTGCATGCAGTTAGGCGTCTAATTTGGCAAACCTATCCACCTCCTCATTCCCAAAATTCCTATGTGACCTGGCACCCAGACTAGAAACACATCCTTCAGAGAAGAAGAAAGCTGTTCCAGTCATTTAGAACATTCTAACACCAACCTCGAAGTGAAGACACATGAACTCAGCGCCTTCAGCGCAGCTTGGGTGTCCGAGCAGATACAAACACTTTTTAAGTTAATGTTACATACCCTCTCATCCAAGATACAACAAAGAATAGCATAAACCTCAACCTGGAAGACTGTGGTCCATTCACCAAGAGATACTGCCAAATGATCTCCGGTCTCAAAATAGACCGCAGCTCTAGACCTACCATCCATTCTGGAACCGTCCGTGTAACACCGGAAGTAATTATCAGGTGCCACCCCAGACGGACCCAATCTTGACCAATCTTCCCTAGAAGGTAACCTGAGATGTAATAATGCTCGAAAACAAATGTCTTCAACATTCTATCAGAAGGAAAACCTGTAACAGGAACCTTTAGAATCATCTCGCGATGAATGGTAGAATGACCATATCGCTTACCCTGCCAAAAAACCTGCCTGTTTAATTCTATAACAGGCTTTCATTGGGGGGGGGGGGGACGTTCACGTTATTAATGTCTTCGTAGAATGACTCTGTGCCAGACAAGACGCTTAGATCAGGGCACAAATGATTTCAAGTTATACTTAGTTTAGATTTTATTACATTCATCACATATTTATTAAATTATTTATTTCATTAACGTGAAAATAAGAATTTAAAATGTTTTACCTTAGCTAACCAATAAAACGGAAACCATGAAAGTAATACGTCTGTTGGAAATTCTAAAATCGAGAATAAAGCGAATACAGTCCAATAAGTTAACCACTTCGTATCATCACCTTTCTGTGGTGTTTCTATAGCTTTCATTGATGCATAAGCTGGATAAAGAAATCCAATAATATTGCATACCAATTGTGCTGCATAACCAAATATTAAATAAAATGCGGTGAATATTAATAATGCTGTAATCAAAAAAAAGAATATATATATATATATATATAAAATAAATTAACTAAAAATAGAATACCCAGGTAGCTTTGTTCCAAAAAAAATATGAAACTTTTAAGATAAAATTAAAAAAAAAAAAAAACAGAATATAAAGTAAAAATTTTTACCCAAAAATAAGTAAATCCTCTTCACACCAGATTTTTGTTCAAAATAAGCCAATAATGGTTCCCAAGGTGCTGTTTTATCATTTAAATATTTTTCTATAATACTTTTATAACGATAGAAATGTTCAGTCATTTTTTTTCTTTTTTAGTTAATTAAAATAAACTCAACCAAAATTTTTTTTTCTTTTTTTTTAAAGAAATTATCAAGTTTTTCCCCTCAATAAATTCTTAAACTTCCAATGATAACCATAAAATAATAATAATACGCGGTGTGTATATGACTATAAAAAAAAATAGAACTATCTTAGCTGTCAGTGTTGCCAGTAATTATAACAGAAAATGTCTTTAAAATTTTAAAATTATAATTAAAATAACAATGTAGCCAACAAAAAGTAAGTTTTTTTTTTTTAAATAAAATAAACAAAATTGTTAGTAATAAACGGGAGGAGGGGAACTGCCAAATTTTTATTTTGATTTTTTTTTTGTTTTTTAACCGAAAATTTGGTGTGAAACACTCACACAACTTTTTCTACGTTGGGGAGGGTCTGATAATTTCAATTTAAATTTGCCCAAGCTTTATTGATTTTTTTTAATTTTATTTATTTATTTTTTTATTTAAACGGGTGAAATCCAATTCCAAAAATCCAAAAAAATTATTGATAACCCTGAAACGGACCCGGACCCCGACGGACCTGAAAGTTCTATTGTGCCCCCACCGGAAGCCTTCTCAGAGCACTGCCCGGCCTCTGAGCAGTGTTCTCTAGCTACAGACACAACACTGCCCATCACCGGACAGTGAGTTGTAGAAGGTCCTAGGAAGAGAAAATCTAAGGGCAGCACAGCTGGACTCGAACCCGAGACCTCCGCATTGCTAGCCCAGCGTGCTACTACTGAGCTAATCCCTTCCTTCTCCCTTTGGGGAGAGTCAACTAGAGGCGGAGACCCTAGGTTGTGTACTGTATTTTACCCTTGTCTGTTAAGTGTGTTTGTGGTACTGTTCTGACAAAGTGCATGGAGTACTGAGCTGAGGTAACCTCTTGGGATCGCTGCTGCCCAAGTAATTGCATGCAACAGACACCCCGTTGCGGGCCAACTTAAAACTAAAAATAACTAAAATTTAGTAAAAGCACCATTTAACATAGTCCTAGCCCGCAAGGGGTATCTGTTGCATGCAGTTACCTGGTGAGTAGCGACCCCACGGGTTACCACAGCTCAGTACACCATGCATTTCATCAGAACAGTACACAATAAACTTAAACTACATAGACTCTTCACTTTGCAGAGAAGGACAAACACAGTACACAAACTAGGGTCTCCGTCCCTAGTTAATTGGCGAAAACCAAGGGAGAAAGAAGTGATTAGCTCAGTGGTGCGGCTGGACAAGCAATGCGGAGGTTTCGGGTTCGAATCCAGCATGCTGCCCTTAGATTTTTTCTTCCTAGGAGCCTCTATAACTTATGTCCGGTGATGGGCAGTGCTGTCTTCAGCTAGAGAATGCTGCTTGGAAGCCGGCTGTTCATTGGAGAAGGCTCCGGGAAGCACAATAGATCTTTCAGGTAGCAATGCAATAATCCCCTACAACAATCTAAATCTAAATCTAACATCGTCCTAAAATTTATTTTTTTAATCAATAAACTGGTGAATAATTTTGAAAAATAAAAATAGAATCAGCAAGTTGTCTACGTAATTTTTAAAATTTTGGAATTTTATCACGACCGCAATAAGGTCACTCTAACAAAGTTCTGAAGAATAATCGGTTTACCAGTTTTGTAACTTTAGAGATAAAATAAGTAGAAAGTTCCCGTAAGCGCTACGCTCTGAACAATCTTAAACATTGTTTTCCCGGGCGCCCCCCCCCCCCCACACACACATACATAGGTCCGAAGTAATTTATGAAACAAACCTCCAAGCAAAATACTAGTTCCAATATAACCTTTACCATTGTAACCTCAATATATACAACACATAAATTTTCTTATTTTTTTTTTAAGTTTTTTAAGTTTTTCCCTCTAGAAAAACTTAATTGTGCATTTATTAATTAGAAATGTAATAATTTTTTTTCAAAAATTAAATTAATATGTTAATTTTATATTAGAATTTATTTATTTTTTGGATTGCTCTTGGAATTTGATTGAATCGTAATGGAGTTCAAAGTGTGGTGAATTTTTAAAATATTTTAAGGTAAATTTTTTTTGTTATTATTATTATTATTGAATGTATTTAGTAAATAAGTTTTGAGGGGCTATGCCCCCCATGGCTTCTTCTTATAGTACGCAAATTGTTTGTACGTTCGTATTGTTTTAAAGTCAGTTGTTTAGCATTTTCAAAATTTTTAGTGCCAAAGAATCTAATCGGAAATTATAGGAATTTTTCATATGTAAAAGTTTCGTTTTAAGCTAAGAATTTGTGAACCTTTTCGGTGTGTTGTTGATATTTTACAACTGTCACTCAGATATGGGGGTCTTTTTTTTTTGCAATGATATTTCCCATTTTTACTTCATTAAGTACTTGAATTTTTTTTTAAATTAAACATAAGATTTGGGTTGTCGCAAGATAAATTTTAGTGCAACCTATTTTTCATCCTGGGAGCAGCATTCGATTGGCAAAAGTATCACTCATAGTTATCTCGTTCACGAGATTTCAGCTTAGAAAGATAGGCAAGGTAAAGAACCCGCAAAATCCATTACAGGATCCACTAATTAGTTATTTGAACTACAAATCCTACACATACTGGTGTGTAGAAATTACAACTCAAAATCTAGGGGGGTATATTTTATAATAACAATGGCCAGAATTCCGGGCTTTTGGGTTCTATATAGGATGACACAAAAGTTTTATCGGTTCTTGAATGGAATTGTTTGTTTATCTGTGCTGTTCTGTATCAGACTTTAACCCTTAACTAGCCATGTTCAATCAGAAAGAGAGCCTTTCAAACAACAGATTGTTCAAACTCAGTTAACTATCTCTTTCGAACCAATACCTGTGCTACTCTTTTAATATGAATTCAGAAAAATTTAAACTTAGTGTACTTTTGCGGCGTTATGAGAAGGTGGATAGGTTGGCAAATTAGGCGCCTCTCTTCCTTTCATTGGTCACGAGCCTACTGTTGGCACAGTCTTCTGGCACATGTCTGTCAGGCTTTTAATCATCGACAGCTTCACAGCATTCATCCTTATGGATGAGCTCAGTTTGGTTGTCGGCAGTCCAAAAATGTTCGTCTGGGGTCCGGACACGGTTTTTAGTGAGACATTGCTGTGTCTTTCATGGAGCTCTCTCAAGCATGTGGTTCGCATCCCTTACTGGACATTGAGGTTTAAGGAGACATCTCTACGTAATGTGGGGCTCATGCCGGATCCATTTTATAGAATCTGTGAGACAGAGGAGGAGGAACACCCATCTATCTTATGACTGATTGTCTGGGTTGTGAGGAAATTATGTTCAGGACCTTTGGTCGGAATAGGATGTCTGTGGAAGAGCTTAGGCTATTTCCCCTTAAGGTTATTGTCCGATTTTTTCAGACTGCAGTGAATCTTAGATGGATTAGATCAGGGTCTGGATATTTGTTCTAGGCCCGTTTGTTGTTGTTTTTCTTGGAGTAGCTATATCGGGGTCCAGTGGGGCTGTGGATATACGCATCAACCTTACGCAGGTTTGGTCCCTCCCCACAGACAGATAATAATAATAATTTGCGGACACAAGATTTACTGGAATGGCTGTTGCTCGAAAAATATGTGAAGTGAAGGGGAAGGGTGTTGTGAAAGAAAGGATTGCGCTCATTTTCTACAGGGGAGACAATTTAATAATCAGGAGGAAGTCGAAAAACGGTGTTCGCCAGTTCTTCGAATCAAAAGATTAAAGAAAGGCTGGTACCTGCAAAGTCTCAACAGTTGACTGATAAGTGGCTCAAGACAGACAACACGAGGTCCGGATTGAGGATTGAGGATACTTTGAGAATTGAGCTGTAAGTTGTTATTTTTCAAAACAATTTTATTGTACTGTACAAATATCGGCAAAACTTTTGTGTCATCCTCAGTACATGAGATTTTAAGGTATTTGAAGAAAAGAATAGAAAACTTGCATCTTTTACCTTTTTTTTTTTACTTTCTCTTATATTCTGAGCTCTCGAGATATCGAGTTTTTACTGGAAATATACGTTTTTTGAGGTACCCTGAGTTCAAAAAAAGGTCTGAGTTTGTTTGCATGTATGTATGTAAACAGCACAGCCTCAAAAAATTACGAGGAGATCTGAAAATAAGCTTTTCTTAAAAAAAAAAATTGTTTAACCGGAAGTTATGAAGGAAGGAAGTGCTATAACTTTTTATTTTGTAACATTTTTTTGGGAGGAAAATTTTCATTTAAGGGGTCTTTTTTGGGTGGGAGGGTTGTGGTTATGTTTTCCTTTTAAGTGTTAAATTTTACTTTATTATACAATTCTATCATCTAAATAATATTAATTAGTAATTAAATATATTGTGTCCAAAATTCTGAGTTGTGAAGAAAAAAATTGGTTAACCGGAAGTGATGGTGCTGTTTCTTGAGTTCTTCCCAAGAGTAACTCTTGGTCGTTGGATTCCGCAAAATGGCTTAGCACCCAAGAGAGAGGAGATACAAGCCTAATTTTTTTTTCGCCAAGCTGTCATCCACTATTTCGTTGCTTTTTCAAAAAGTTTTGAGTTTCCTATTCGATCTTGTTTCGTATTCATGGTCGTTTTTTATTTTTGACCCCCCCCAAACACTTCCGCTCATCCGATTTTTTTCAAACTCGGAATTTCTCCACAACATATTTAAATACTAATTTTTTTTTTTTTAATTAAGGCGCGTCAACATCTAAGGTCATTGGCGCTGGAGCCGTCTCAGTGCACTGCCGGCCTCTGGACAGTGTTCTTTCGTTACTGACAACACTGTCCATCACCGGACAGTGAGCTGTAGAGGCTCCTAGAAAGAAAAAATCTGAGGGTAGCACAGCTGGACTAGAACCCGGGTCCTCCGCGTGGGAGTCCAGTACGCTAACCACTTCGCTATTCCCTTCCCTAAACACTAATTAATATTATTTTGATTATTATTTCTCCAATTAATTAATTAATTTTTTTTTAATTTTTCCAGCGTATACTAAGTGAATTTTTACATCAGTAGAGAAAGCTATAAAAATGATTAAAGATAAACAACCATCGCAGGCTGCAAAAAAGAAAAATGGCGATTCACAGAATTCTAGCAATTCTAATAACAATAATAATAATAATAATAATAATAATAACAATAACAACAATAATGGCAATGGAAATGGCAATTCAACAAATCCATCAACAACTTCAACAAATTTAGTTGATAATACTACAACAAATGATATCAAAGAATCTACTACAGAAAGCCAAGTCAATAATAATACAGTAATCAATAATACAAACAATAACAGTAATAATAATGGTAATAACAATAACAGTAATAATAATAGCAATAACAGTAACAATAATGTTATACCAGAAGTTAAAGAAGAACCAGATGAATCAGATCCATCTGGTAATTTACATGAAGCTACAAATTCCCCATTAGATGATCTACACAATTCTCCGGTATTACCACATCAAACTGAGAGTAATGTAAACAGTAAGTATAATTGCCCAAGGTAATTACACTTTTTCTTAATGTTTTGCAAGTACAATTCTTTTTTAATCTATAAGATTTTTTTGAGACTTCAAGATGGAGATGGTATTTGTGAAGCTTTGGTTCCTAATTTCTTCGACTACCTAGTATGCCAGCAAGGGGTATCTGTTGCAAGCAGTTACTTGGGGGAGTAGCGACCCCACGGGTTACCACAGCTCAGCACACCATGTAATTCGTGAGAGCATGCTTCCCTGGATAACCCCTTTACTCTCAGTACTGGGGGGTAGTTTATAGACCGTACCTACTCTTTCGGGTTTACCAGTCCCCCGTTGCAAGCAACGGGATCGTTTAACAAGAGAGAGATGTCACCACCATGGAGAGGCTGTTAGTGCAATACCTCTCCATGGTAGAAGTGCCTAGGCACACCCCCGCTTGACCCGTTTATGGGCAGGTTGAGATACACTCAACCAGCGCGCAAAGTAATCCCACAAAGTGGTCACATTTCACTCCCAGAAGCTAGGGAAGGCACCCCCTAGAAGGCTCTGGTGAACCAGCAAATGCGCCTCCAGCTACGAGCTGGCACCGGGGTTTAATTTATATTGCGAGTCTCATGCCGCTCAACTCATGACCTCGGTCATTGGAGTTGTTGGTTAAAACACGGCCACTACGAATCCAACCTCAATTGCAAGCAATTGGTTTGGAAACTGGTGCTTGCACCTGTAGTTCAGTATTTCAACTCTAACGAGCTAGCGTGTCTGATCACACGCCCGACGGATCTACAGATTCCTTCTACTGATTCCTGTCCATTGCCTCAAATACAGGGGTTCAGTAATCCAGGATACTTACAGGCAACCCTGTAAGGGGAAGGGGAAAGGATCAGGATAGGATTGGTTGGGGTGAGGGATTCCCAAACCTGGAGAGCCAGAGGCTGATTGCACCCCGAAGGGTGAGCGATGGTAACGCCACATACCCACGCCCAAACTTCGTGAGAACAGTACACAGTACACAAACTAGGGTCTCCTATCCTTAATTTATTGGCGTAAGCCAAGGGTGAAGGAAGGGATCAGCACAGGGTAGCCGTGCTGGATTAGCAACGCGGAGGTTTTCCCAGCATGCTGCCCTTAGATTTTCTCTTCCTAGGAGCCTCTACACTCACTGTCCAATGATGGGCATTCTTCTCCTACTCGGGGTACTTTAAGGACCGTCCCTATTCTTTCGGATATACCAGTCCCTCCCGTGCAAGCACAGGATCGTTTTACAAGAGAAGGATGTCACCACCACAGGCTCGACCGTGGCAGAGGTCCTCACCCGGGCAATCCCCCGCTTGGCCCCCAACTAGCGCGCGGAGGCCAACCGTGGTCCAGATCGTAGAAAAGGCTAAGTCTACTTAAGCTTTGGAGGGCCGCACCACCTAGCACTTCCATCGTCCAATGCGACGGGGCAACGGTATTACTTTATATTGCGGTATACCCACCAGATCAGCTCATGTTCAGGAGATTTCAAATCCAACGGCCACTTCAAATCCTATCTCAATCGCAAGCATTTGATGGGCCCAGTGATGGGCAGTGTTGTCTGCAGTTAGAGAACACTGCTTGGAGGCCGGAAGGGCACTGAGAACGCTCCCGGGGGATGGGGGTGCAGATCTTTCAGGTCGCTGTGCAATAATCCCCTATAACAATCTAATACCTAGTAAGAGGAAAGTATCGAATGTGGCAGATATTCACCGGAAATACATATTTTGGGATCCCTTGAATTTGGTATTACCATTTGCATCAGAAACGAAAATTTTGGGGAAAATCCTATCAACCGGAAATGCTACTTTACTAAAAAAAATCGTTTGTTTTTGGAATTTTTTTCGAAAATGGTTACTAAAATTTTCTTTATATTTGGGAATAGTTGCTGCATAGATAGGAACTTATCACTTTTATTTGAAACATTTTTCTTAAAAAAAAAAAATAATTGGGGGTGTGTTAGTGTATTGGGGGTGTGTTCGTTACCAAACCCTACGGCTAACCCAAAGTCCCCCTGGGCCCCCCATAATGCTACCGCAAAGAAATACAACAAACCGTGTCTAGAACAAAAACCCAGACGGGTCTAAACCCGCCTAAAACTCACCTTAAGGAAAAAATAGCCTAAGCACGTCCACAGACATCCAATTAAGGCTTATTTTCATTTCTTTTTTTTTTTTTTTTGGTTTTGCAGAAGAAGTGCAGAGTGCATGCTTACAAAATTCCATACAATGCAAGAATCCGGCAAAAAATGAGAATGGTGAAAATCCGGATAATACGTTTAGAAGTGGTATTTGATTTTTCTATTATTTTTGATATTTTTTTTAGTTTAGTGTTTTTTTTTTTTTTTTTGTGGATATTTTGGGTTTGCTGCGTGTGGCGGCTTGCCCCCAGGTCATTTTCGTCGCGATTTTCCAGCCAGAGCTTCCTGGCGTTTTTGTTTTGTTTGTTTGTTTTTTAATTTAATTTTTTTTTATATAACAGAGAAAATACCAGAGACCATATGTTTTTATATATATAGACAGAATAACAAAATAATATAGAAGTCAGTCAAGTTCGCACTGCATTACCTGTAACATACAGAGAACTTAATAAAGAAGATTTTTGTTGTTGTGTACGTAGTAGCTTCATTTGTAGTGATAGAACTAGCCCACAGGTGTGGGCGCGGCTACGCTGCGTAAGGAATTTTTGGGGGGGTGGGGTGGGGGGCACTCTATGCAGTAAAAAAAAAATTGGGAGATTGGTTGGATTTTATCCGATAAGCAAAACGTATTAGGATTTGTATGATTATATCACCTGATTTTTTTGGGAGGGAAATCGTATCCCAACCTGGGGGGGGGGCAATGAGGCCAAAATTTTGTTAGTTAAGCAAACTTTAAAGTGGGCTCAACTGGGCAGAATTATGATTTATAAAGCTCTTAAGTTGTCAGTACTCATGAATCCCTGGATATGTAATGCTTGAACATGGGAGTTGTTCTCAAAATCGTGGAGTTCCACCCAGCGAGGAAAACCTACAAGAATAATCCCACTTTTGGGAGGATTTATCAGCATTGAACATTTAGGGTCCACGTATTCTATGGAAAGAAGTCACCTTGATCTCTTCTTAACCAGTGAAAATCAGAAAGTAATCAAGTTCTCCGGCCGCTTAAAAAAATGGACGTCACAGTGAGAGTCGTCTTCCAGGATTTGTTCAAAATTCGGGTGATAATACACAGGAAGAAAACTTCTATCCAGAATTGACCCCTTTTTTTGATCCTTTGATACAGGGATCCAGGAACCTAGGTTTCTTGCATGCTTGGATATGAAGTTTATAACGGAAGTTTCTTAAAACCCAAAAATCTGGTCCGGCCTCAAACTTTTTTACAGGGTGATATAATCCTTATAAACCTCTTCATTTTAGTTGCATGATGCAATTTTAATCTTTAAATTTTTCTCAGCATTCTGCCATATTTTTTTTTTTTTTTGGTTTTCAGAAAGCTGTGATGGCGTTGAAAGTGTTAGTGTTGGCGTGGGTTCAAATACAGTCACTGGCCAACCATTGGCCAGTAATGTTGTACCAAAACAATCGGTGAGTTTGGATGCACAATATATGCAACAACAAAGTCAGATATTTGTATTTTCTACAGCTTTAGCTAATAAAGCTGCAGATGCAGTAATACAAGGTCATTTTGCATCTATAATTGCATATCATTGTTCACAACCACGTACTAAAAAATATTTAGAGGTATGTACTTGCATATATAATAATATGCATTTTTTTATTTTTCAAAATTTTTTTTCAACCAGCTGGAAATACTCTTGATGCTAACCTAACCTGACTAGGAACATAACTTTAAAATGCATAACATTGTCTTTCCCTTTTTTCTTATAAAGGGTTCCAACAGGCCTGGCACTGGAATGATGGGCGGACAATGTGGTGGAAATGCTGGTCCAACTGGGCAATTAATGGAACCATCCAGGGATTTGAAGAATCCAGCACAGACAAATCATCATCAGATGATGTCTGGACATGTGTTACCCGAAGGTATGATGACACCATTATCGGATGTTGCACAGGATATGGGATTGGCACCGCAACCGTTAGCAGGTAAATTTATAACAAAGATTGTCTTTTAAGAAAGAAGGATTCTGTTATCAGGTAGTCTTTGGTTGATATATTTCGTGCAAGACCCACTGGGTTCTGGGTTGCCTGGGGCCGTGCTGCTAAAACCCATGAGGCAAAATTCAAAACGAAGCGCCTCTCTTCGGAGTTATCTCTACAAAAACTATCGTAAGATCTATGAGTTGCCCAGTGCAGGGTGCCATTGTTACTTTCCTACTTCTTCATAAAACACGCGGAAGTTTTGCTGCAAAAACTCTATCAGGAAGACCCATGGGTGGTTTCAGCCAAACCCCTTTTAGCTTTCTGTATAACATTTTTTTTTAAAGCTTCCGTGTTTTTTTTTTAAATGACACGGTCAAACCCAAAATTTAGAAATAGAACATCAGAGATATTTTCCATGATAGCCTGGCTTCTTTTTGTTTCGGTTCGCCCGATCTTCAGGATGTAGTTTTGCCAAACAGTGAGATATTACTATTATTATTCAAGGAAGGGAAAGGCGAAACCCTACGCTAGGAAGGGAGCCCATATAGCTACCCCAAAAGAATAACAACTACCGGGTCTAGAACAAAAGTCCAGGCCCGGGTTTTACCCATCTAAGTTTTACCACAGCCCGAACAAATCGGACCAGAACCTTAAAAGGACTTAGCTTAAGATCTTCTACCGATATCCTATTCCGGCCAAAGGTCCTGAACCTAATCTCCTCACAGCCCAAACAATCTGTCATGAGATTTATGGGTGTTTCCTTCTTCGTCTCACAGACTCTACAAAAGGGATCAGGCATGAGCCCCATTATATAGAGATGTCTCCTTAAGCCACAATGCCCAGTGAGGAAGCCAAATACTTGAGAGAGATCCGTGAAAGACACAGGACCCCCCCCCCACTCAAACCCCGCCCGGACCCCCAATGAGCATCTTAGACTGCCGACAACCTACTGAACTCATCCATAAGGATGAGTGCTGTGAGGCCATCCATGTCTGGAAGTCTGACAGACATGTTCCAAAAGACACACCAACAGCAGGCTCGGGACCAATGAAAGGAAGAGAGCATTTTGCATAGCATGTTTGGCCAATTTGGCAAACCTATCCACCTCTTCATTACCAAAAATTCCAACGTGACCTGGTACTCAGACTAGAAGCACATCCTTCAGAGAAGAAAGCTCTTCCAGTCTTTTAGAACATTCTAACACCAATCTGGAGTGAAGACACAGTGAGACAACATAGTGAATCTACTAAATTTGCTCTAGGCAAGTCCTATGTTATCACACTGTTTTGACAAAAAAAAAATCCTGATGATGGGCGAAGGCCCGAAAACCGGTCGGATGACCACAAAAGGAAGCTAGACTATCATGGAAAATATCTTGCTTTCCAGCTCTGCGGAAACCAACCACAACTTTTCAGGGACACGTGAAGTTGACTACTTTCCTGTTTTCACATATCTTTTGAAAAGACCAACTTTCCTCTGCAAAAGGTTCATGTGCGAATTATTACAAAAATCCCGGGAATGCTTCGAATATTATTTTTTTTTTATTTCAGGCGTAAAAGTACCCGATGAAAATCTAACACCACAACAAAGGCAACATCGTGAAGAACAGCTAGCCACATTACGGAAAATGCAGCAGATATTATTTCCGGAAGCTTTAAGCGGAAATAATGATGAAGTCGGCACAGATCAGCCACCAGTCACAGCACATGATGCTAATATTGAGGTTTGTATCTTTTTTTAGATAAGCAAGCTGGGGGGGGGGATTTATTAAGCTGATCTAAAATGCTGTCAGCAATTCAGTCTTCAAACACTTTTTCCAGATGAACAAAGGTGGCGGAAATACGGCCGATTGGCATAAATTACAGATGCAAATCTATGAAGAACAAAAAGGCCGTGGTGGGAAAAATGGTGGACAAACTGGTAATGGCGGATTGCGTGGTGCATCGTCCGGCCCGCCACCTACTTACCAACAAGCAACAAGATCCGCATCCGTACCGATAGCTTTACAAAGCCCAAGTCCAGCATCACCAAATAATACTACATCAAATCTATCATTACCATCGCCAAGAACTTGTTCCGGTGGTATTAATTCTCCTCATCAATCTGATAAAATACCACCAAGTCCTATACCACAAGTGGCCAACCGTAATGCAACAAATACTGGCGGATCAAATCCTCCAACACCATTATCCGCACATCATCTATCACCAAAACACAAGGATAAAATGCCAGCACCAAATGAATTTTCACCATCCAGTACAACATCTGCACAAAATTCACAACAATCACCCGGTAAGTGGTAATTTAAAATAATTACCTTTATCTTCTTGCCTTTATCACAGCTTCTCGTGGCACACCTCTGAATCATGCGGGGAAATTTCGTTTTGTGACATTAGAACCCAGTTCTTGAAGTGCTCTTTCTAGTTCCTGAAGCGTCCCAGGAAGGACTCTCCGATCTCTTATCCGTCTTCCAAGCATATCGCACAGATGCTCTATGGGATTTGAGTCAGGGGAAACGGGCAGGCCAGTTTAGGAAGTCAGTATCATGGTTATTAAGAAAAGCCTGCACTATGTGGGCTGTATGTGGACGAACGTTAATCCGTGCATTAGCACAAACTCCTCAGACACCCAGCAGCAGTCATGAGAACCTCCACGACGATCACTTAACTCCCCATACGTCTTCGTAAACTTATACCTGCCCAAACCATCAGAGAGCCTCGTTGGAAAGACCTAGTGAGAACAAAAATTGCATTGTGCAAAATCTCTCAACTCTTCTCCTCTACACACTCGTTCACGGCCATCTGGAGCCATTAAGGCAAATCGGGGACTCTCGTCAGTAAACAATACACTTGCCCCCCACTACTCGATAGACTAATTGATGTCAAGGCTGAGCAAACTTAAGGCGACAAACTTCGGTGCTCCCTGGTTTGTTTTGTGGGGGGGGGGATGAACTGCGAACAACAGCTGTCAGATACGGATTTCGTAAAACTGTCAGTGTCAAAAAAAAAACGGTCTCTCCAGGACGCGTGATAGGGACCACCAAATACCGAGTAGCAGTCATGGGAACCTCCTTGAACGATCACTTACTCCCCATACGTCTTTGTAAACTGATACCTACCCAAACCATCAGTAGCCTCGTTGGAAAGACCTAGTGAGAACATAATTGCATAATGCAAATCTCTCACCTCTTCTCCTCTACACACTCGTTCACGGCCGTCTTGGAGACCTTAAGGCGAATCGGGACTCGGCAGTAAACAATACATTCGCCCACTACTCGATAGACCAATTGATGTATTGCCGAGCTAACTCAAGACGAGAAATTCGTTGCTCCCTGGTTTGTTCTGGCCCTCTTGTTGGGGGGCGAAAAGCAATCAAACCTTGCTCATTCAATCTCCTTGGAGCTGTTCTCTCACAAATTTAAACACCTCGAATTTCTTGGAGGCGATGAACTACTTCAGTAGCTGTCAGATGACGTTTTGGTAAAACTGTCAGAGTCAAAAAACGGTCGTCCCACAGTTCAGTGGCCCTTGGGCGTGCTGAGCCTGTTTCTCTGTAACGTTGCCCCTGCATTTCGCACAGTTTGTTATGGAACACTAATTACAATTGGCTGCATATCTGATGGAGCAGCACGTCATCAATAAGTGCTACAGATGTGCAACATCCTCTGGCACTAAGGGGCATTTTTGAAATTCGAATTTTTAATTTTTTCAGTTTTCTCAGGACAAGCTAAAGAGGAAGTTAAAGCAAATAAAAATCAAATTCGAAACTGAATAAAAATTAAATAAATTGATAATAAATGAATACAAATTGCGTAATCATTTTTTGATTTATTTAATTTAAGACCACACAATATTATATTATTTATTAAATGTAATTTTTTTAAATGGCCGTAATTGTTTTTTTTTTGCCGGTGAGCGTAATTTTCTACAGTTTTAGCTCATATATGCTGAGTTTTACGCTGAGGCATTAATGTTTTCTGTTTACAGTTGAATCATTATACTGTAGAACGGTTGGACAGAAAACCGCTCAACCTGGTAAAGAACCAAATTTAATGCCAGTACCATCGCCACAGCAAATCCAGTATTTGAATACATTCGAAGGTCAAGAATTGACTATACAAAAACAACCCAATACTAGTTTAAGGAAACATCGCAAAAATCGCCTACGTAAGTGTGTGTTTTGTGTGTGTGTGTGTGTGTGTGTGTGTGTGTGTGTGAATGTTTTTTTCAGCAAGGATTAAACCCATGGGTTTTTTATTTTTGTTTGTACAAGTATTTTGTGTGTGTGTTTTTTTTAGTGTCTTTTCCCTCTTGCGTCCTTAAATATCTGTTGTGCCTCATACCTTCTAAGCCTA
Organism: Triatoma infestans; assembly: GCA_011037195.1. Taxonomy (NCBI): domain Eukaryota; kingdom Metazoa; phylum Arthropoda; class Insecta; order Hemiptera; family Reduviidae; genus Triatoma; species Triatoma infestans. The sequence goes on along the minus strand of JAAEAF010006205.1, from coordinate 44,264 downwards.
TCAGCACTCCTTCCCAAGTGTATTTCATTGATCTGGGAATGTTTTTTTGGGAGTATATAATCGGGGTAAAGAAGGGATTAGCTCAGTGGTAGCGCGCTGGACTAGCAACGCGGAAGTCCCAGGTTATAACCAGGAAAGATTGAAGGCCTACATCAGTCTAAACAAAAATAAGATCAATTTTCTTACGGGGCTTTCTCAAGGGGCCACTACACAGGGGGGGACACACCTGAGGAAGCTCGGCATAGAAGATGATGATGGATCGTACATGCAGATTCTGTGGGGAGATAGTGGTAAACTTCAGTACATCTCTTCATGGACTGCGATGCTATAATCCAAAAAGATTTAAGTAGCATGGATCAGGGAAGGGAATAGGTAAGTGGTTAACGTACTGGACTCCCACGCGAGGACCCGAGTTCGAGTCCAGCTGTGCTACCCTTAGATTTTTTCTTCCTAGGAGCCTCTACAGCTCACTGTCCAGTGATGGACAGTGTTGTCTGTAACACGAGAACACTGTGCCGGAAGCTGGCAATGCACTGGAGAAGATTCCGGGCCCCAATGACCGTAGATGTTGACACGCCTTAAATTAAAAAAAAATAGCACGGGTCGTTACCAGTGGGGGAGCCCGCAAGGGGTATCTGTTGCATGCAGTTACTTGGGAAGTAGCGACCCCACGGGTTACCACAGCTCAGTAATCCATGCACTTCGTCAGAGCAGTACACTACTTACACTTTACAGACAAGGACAAACACACATTCCGTCCCTAGTTAATTGGCGAAAACCAAGGGAGAAGGAAGGGATTAGCTCAGTGGTAGCGCGCTGGACTAGCAACGCGTAGGTCCCGGGTTCGAATCCAGCATGCTGCCCTTAGTTTTCTCTTCCTAGGAGCCTATATACAACTCACTGTCCGGTGATGAGCAGTGTTGTCTGTAGCAAGAGAACAATGCTTGGATGCCGTCAGTGCACTGAGAAGGGTCCCGGGGACACAACAGATCTTTCAGGTCGTCACAGTGTAATAATCCCCTACAACTATCTACAATCTACCCGAGATGCACCCAGGCTTTTAATGTCAATTCACTTGATAATAGCGTCTCTGCAATCTGACAGCCGATGCTTTGGAGTTTCCTCCTTTACTCTACCGTAAAGGCACCGGTTTAGGCTGAGATTCTTCAGTTTACAGTGCCTTTTGAAAGACCCCCCCCCAATATGGTGCATCTTGGGTGCATATGGTACTTGGATCTTCTATATATATATATATATATTTTTTTTTTCTTTTTGCTTTTTATTTTCAGAATTTGCGTTGCTGGTAATAATAATTTGGAAAATGTTGTCACAAATACTAACACAAATGCTACAGAAAAAGTGAATTGCCCATCACCAAGACATGGTGGCCCAAGTACACCAGATATTGTAAATACTCGTGGATTTGCCACAGATTTGGATGGTAATAATGATAAAGGCAATAATCCACAACAAATGCATCAAAGAAAAATGGAATCAACAAATTTTGCTACAAGTCCACATTCTAATGATCGGTAAGTTTTTGTAATAATAATATATAATAAAGTAAAAACGTGGGCTTTGCCTCAGCGTTATCATATTTTTGGGGAGTGTTAAAAATGATTTGACACCGAGCTGGAACGTCTAGATAGATTTGTTAGGACTTAGATGACTGCTGCTAGGATGCATCATCTGAAATCCTCCAAGGTAAGGGGCTATATTTGTCACGGAAGCTGGGAGGCAGGAAACTTGTTAACATTCGGGAAGTCAGCCGCAAGCAGGAAAGTCCGCTTCGCACATACTTCCTTGGGGTGAGTCAGGCGGTGTTTCTGGGATATGCAGAGCTCGATTTTGGAGACCCACATTTGGACTACTTTCGAGGACTATTATTATTATTGAGCACACTCCAGGCCGCCGTACCTAGCGTATAGCACCAAAACCGGGGCCTATGGTCATTTAGCCTTGCCTACATAGTAGGCAAGTTTCCGTCCCTGCCACGGGGAGGCGGACCTCTACATACCCGTCTAGTCCTTCGCATTACCTCAACTTCGCGAGCAAACTCGACAAAGTCTTTAAAGTTTATGGCACGTTTCATCAGTTCTTTACAGTTTCCCGGCCAGTTCTCTCCCCTTCTTGTCAACTTGAATTCCATGTGGATTCTTGCCTCGTCGAGGAGAAGACACCGGAAGAGACTTGATGCACCGTGTCCCCGTTTACCGCATTCGGGGAATCTTTCAATTCCAGCTCATGAAGCTTAGAATTGAACTCCCCGTGGCCCGTGAAATATTTACGGTGTGGGACAGCTCTAGCCATCGTATCGACAGTCTGTGATGCAAATTCGGGAAGAACTCATATGCGATTCTCCCTTTTTCTGCTTTATCCTTGCGAGGACTGGAAAGCTCCAAAGAACTCCACGTTCAGTATCATGCGGCCGCCATGATATCTCTCTGGACAGTGTCAGTGTAAATTCTTACCGGAAACAGCCGAGATTTGTGCTTGCAATTCCATATTAAGTGATTGCGACGACAATATTATACTGCAAATATTATGTAATTTTGTATTATAAAGATGTATGTTTAAAAAGGAAAAAAAGGTATTATAATGAAATAGTAAATAGTTTTAGAACGATTCGGGATACAAAAGTGTTTTGGGACATGAAAAGTTTATTGCAGGAAATGATATAATTGTGAAAGATTGGATAGAACATTTTGCAAACTTATACAATTCACTGTTGCTTTCCCCCAGAATTCAATACTCTCCTCCCTTTACTTTAGATGATTATTTGGATAAACCATTTACAATTTTAGAGTTGAAGAATGTATTGGCTAATTCGAAAAATGGAAAGGCACCTGGGGTAGACCGCATTCCATATGAGTTCTATAAGTTTGCTCCGGATAACTTCTTAGAAATTTTGTTGAACTATTTTAATAATTTATTTAATTCAGATAAAGTGCCAGCAAATTTTAAAAAATCAATTATATTTCCGTTGCATAAGAATGGACCAATAAATGGGGTTAGTAACTACAGAGGGATCGCTTTTGAAAACACCATAGGAAAAGTTTTTTCAGGATTAATATTGCAGCGGTTAGTTCAATGAGTAGATAGTAATGGCGTATTGAGGGAGTTTCAAGTTGGCTTCCGTAAAGCTACTCCACCATTGATAATATATTTGTTCTGTTAAGTTTGGCTAATATAAAACTACCGCAAAAAAGGAAAAAATTATATACTTTCTTTGTAGACTTTTCAGCGGCTTTTGACCAGATTGACCGGCATGCCCTAATCTATAAATTGAATGAAATAGGTATCTACACAAAGGTGATAAATATTATCAGGGACTTATATGAGAACACAGAAGTTGCTGTTTGGTATAAGGATGGGTTGTCAACCTTTTTTGAGAATACAATGGGTGTAAAACAGGGTTCCCTTTTGAGTCCCCTGCTTTTCACACTGTTTATAAATGATACTGAAGACAATTTATGTGGTAGGATTATTATAAATGGGATTAAAGTAAAACTTCTCGCGTTTGCTGACGACTTGGCGTTGATAGCTTCAAGTCCTCACGAGTTGCAAAGATCTATTAATGAATTGAAAATTTATTGCACTAAATGGAACTTGAAAATTAATTTATCCAAGTCTAAAGTTGTTGTTTTAAAAAATGGTGGAAAGCCTTCTAAAATGGAAGACGGGAAGGGAAAAAAGTAGAAGTTGTAAACTCTTATAAATATTTGGGAATCAAGTTAGCATCCTCTTTAAGTTTAACAGAGCATTTGCATGAGAAATTAATTAAAGCTAAAACCGGTATTCATTCAATTTGGAAAAGTTTTATTTTGAATATAAATTACCAATTTCTTCCAAAATTCAGGAGTTTATTGCAGTGAGCAGAGCTATTATGTGCTACGGAGCCCAGGTATGGGGCGGGAGAAAATATAAACAGGTTGACCGGGTATTTATTTTTTTTATAAAAAAATTACTAAGATTACCCCAGAATACGCCCGATTATGTTATAGTTCCAAAGCCAGATTGCACCAATATATCTCTTCACATTAAAGCTCCATCACGATTATTTAGTTTTAAATCTCCCAGAAAATAGATATCCTAAGCTTTTGGCGCTTGAGATTATTAAGAGAAATATTTACTAGTATCGGGACCTACAAAATACTAATAATGAGTATGGTTTAGCTTAGCATATGATTTTTAAAAACAATAGCTACAATGAATGGAATAATTTTTTTATAAAACTTAGAGATAGAATTAAGTTAGCTATCACAGAAGCAGCAAATATCAAAGCGAGGAATTCTTTATTTAGTGAGACGTACAAACTATTATAGTATAATTTGAAAGGTGAAGCAGCCTTTTTTAATGATAATTTTAATACAAACGACATAGGACTGATTATAAAGATGAGAGCCGAGCTATTGAATTTAAATTATAAAAGATATAATAGTGATGTGTTTCAAGTGTGCTCAATGTGTAATACAAATGAATTGGAGTCTGTATTTCATGGCGACGTGTCCCATATTGAAGGAAGTTAGAATTTCTTATTTCAGTAAGGATTTATTGACAATAGCCCAATTGACAGAATTTTTAAATGGAAAAAAATGGGATGTAGTATTAAAATATTGTAGGATGGCTCTTAACTACAGGCAACAACTTGTAGCGACAACTTGTAATCTTATATAAATTTATATTTTGTTTTGTTTTATTGGTCCGAAATTTTTATTTTACTTCAAAAGAAGATTTTCAGTTATGTTTCGAAAAAATTGTACTTTTATTTTATTTCTATTTTTTAATTATAATTTATTGTTATCCTTGTAAATTCCCCTCTCCCCTGATGGTTTATACCAAGGGTACCTGTCTTTATGTATAGATTATTTTTTGTTTTTACAGTACAAATAATGATATGATTATTTTCTTTAATATGAACATCTTGATAAGTAATATTTTATTTTTGTAATGATATTTTAAATAAAGACAGTTTATTATTATGTAATTTTGGGGAAGCGTGAAATCTCTGATAGATGCAGGACTGTGTGACATTACAATAGAATCCATCCTGGGGGGTACGGAATATCTCGCCAGGCACAATAATGTAGTGCGCAGTTTTTAATCAAGCGCTGGCAATTAAACTTAGGATTATGTCAGAAAGGAAGAGGGGTTCCCCTCTACTAGCTGGAAATTCTCATTTTAAACTACTGAATTAGAGAACCAGCCGAAATAATCGTCGTAAGGATGCTCTTAGATTTATGATTAATACCCCGAAAACTCTAGCTGAGAAGATGTGAAAGTATCAGGATCTAGCTGTTGATATGGTTAATCCCGTTAGCCATTTCGGCTTAATTTCGACCTGGTGAAATGGTTCAAGAATATATATGCGCTTGAACTGAAAATCCTGATTAATTAGAGGAAGTGCCAAAAGCCTTGTGTTATTGAACACAGCGAGGATTATGAGGAAGTTCCTCAATTTATAATGGCTGGCCAATTTAGCGGATTGGAGTTCCCCCAAGACTTTAAGAGGTGAGTTTAGTATTTAGAAGGTAATATCTCCCTCAGGGGCTTATCATAACAAAAAAAAATGGCTGGATTTTGGTAAAGCCAAATATTCTACAATTTTGCACGGATTAATATTAACCACGGATTTGAGTTCAAATTATTTGCGGATTTTCTTATTTTTCAGCTGTCATATGGGTGTATTTTTAAGTGGTAAATGTGGTGTACCCAATGTCTATATGGATCAAGCAGTGATGCCAGGCAAATGTCCAAACAATCCAGGCAATGGCGGCCCACCTGGAGGTCCACCACAATCACAACAACAACAACAACCACCACCACCACCACAATCCCAACAACCACAACCACAAGACAAGGATATGGCACCGACAGGTTATACATGTATTGGACCAGATAATGTACCATTGAATCCAAATAGAAGTGTTGTACCGAATAGTGGTAAAGGTACACATTTTGATCCAATTTCATCTTTGGCACAGATGAGCCAACAGTTGACAAATAGTGTGCCAAATTCACCGGCTGGACAGCCAATGTCCAATATGCATCAAGGTAAGCTATTTCTTTGGATTAAATTCTCCTTAGGGATTTCTTCCTTAGGACCGACGGATTTCATTAAATTTACACTAACTATGAATACCGAGAGACCTATCACTTTTATTGGGAACTTTTTCCGTGAAAGTTCATTCAAAGAAGTTTTATTGGAGTGGGGGAATGTATGGTTTCCTCAAAAAAAGAAGTCATTTTATTAAGTTTAGATTCTCCAATTGACCTGGGGGGGGGGGGGGGGGCTCCAAACCAGACACCGCCGCCCACTTATTGAGGCTTATTGTGCTAACTCCCTATATCTAATAGAGGAAACCTCCCCTCTTCATGAAGTCAAGAGCCTTCCCCGCTAGGCCTTTTTGCAGTACGATCTCCTCCGGTCACAACGTGCCAAAGATCAACGCAGTCGAACAGCAAGGTGAGAGAGGCCGTCTCCTCCTCTTTCTGACATAGTCTGCACAAGGGCTTCGAGTTATTAAAACTGGGTGGCTGCTGGCCCAGGACCTAAGCCAAATTATCCCCCTAATAAATCTCCCCCAGTAGTCTACCGGTTTGTCTACAGTATCCTAAATATTTTTCAGCTCCAACCTACCCAGGCAATCCTGCGAGAGTGATGCCCTCCCAAATACACGAAACCTGTACCAGCGAAATTGGGACACTGACATAAATAGTGTTACATCGTTTCCTTAACTCCATCATCACAGTTCTGACATATGGGACTAGACGTCCTCTCTATTATGCAAATAACTAGACACCCATGTGTGTCCAGTCACTACACCCACCAAGGTCCTCAGTCCTCTCCTACTAAGGAACAGGAGGTAGTCTGAAACCCCCTGCTCAGTCCCTTTGATAAATCTTTTAGCCTGGAGGGGCATCCCTGCGTGTCCTTCCAGCATTTCTCCAAAATTCTCGTCTCTCAAAGTCTAATCTGACTATCACAGCACCTCTTAGTGACGACAAAGACCACAAAAAGGTAAGGAGGACCCCTCCCTAGCCAGCCGATCCGCCCTCTCATTGCCCTCTATTCCCGCATGTCCGGGTACCCAATAGAGCTGCACTTTGCCCCTCCGAGCTAAGGTATTAAGCCATTTCCTACATTCTCCCACCAATTTCGAACTCCAATGAGGGCTTACTCAAAAACCCTCAGTGCGGCCTATCAGAGAATATCCGCACCTCTTTAATCTCTCCCTGCCACTCCCCCGCAAGGCAGCAGCATTCAATAGTACTAATGACCTCAGACTGAAAGACAGTGGCCATACCACCCAAGGCTCCAAAAAGGTGGCATCTCCCCCAGTCTAACTCCTGCAACCATGCTCCCGGTCCTGACAGAGCCATCTGAATAACAGCGAATAATACCGTTACGTGCCTCCATTAGCCTTGTGAGAGTATTCTCCCCTAAATTGCTGATACTAATCTCATAGTCCCTCTCAAATCCCCATTTCTTGCTCGTCACGTCAATTTTAGAGAGCAGAAATTGGTTCAGCTGCCAAATCTTATCCTCGATCCTAGTGTGATCCTCCCGAAAGGTTCTCACCCATTCTCCCTTACATCTCATACTGAATATACTGAAGGGGAGTTAGCTCCAACATCTCCAGTGCCACCGTCGCTGTAGTTCTCATCGCCCAAGTTATGGTCAAACAGGCCGTACGCTGCACTCTTTGCAACTTCTTGCTGTTCCTCTCTGTCAAGGAACCCGTCCACCTCACCACTGAGGCGTAGAGTATCCTTAGGGTTCCGAGTTAATTAAGCACTACCTTGTGCAGAAGTTTTTTTTGAACATATCATGCCCTGTGAACAGGCCCGTTATTCAGAGAAATCTGATACCTCCTTAGACTTAGGGATTCTGTGGTTCTTCTTTTATGCAGCCCTGGGCATTACCACCTTGCTGTGTTTTGCCACAGTGCTTAGCCTCCTCCAGTAACAGCTGTGTTCTCTCAGAGAGACCATTCCCCTCAGAGACGCCCTCGTCCTTTTCTGACTTTCCCCAGAACAGGTTCCGGCCCACGTAACTCATTACCTCTTATCCCCTTGTGTCCCGATATTTTTTTTTCTAAATAAAATTTGCTGCTTGAGTAGGTGCTTCATAGCCTAATCGGCAAACTAAGAGCACGGAATCGCTTCACCAAATCTAGGACTAGGTACTCTACTACGGAGCCTAGGAATAATTTCTAGATCCAAGTCTTTGGTGATATGAGCACAAACTGGGGAATCAAACAATATCTCGTCTATCTGGTATTTTATCCGTCCGTAGCATGCATATTGATTTTTTCTTCCTGACGGAGTTTCATCCATCCGAAAAGCAAATTCACCAAGTTTGTGTAGAGTTCACTTCAACTTAATGTTTCTGTTACACTCACAAACCAACAAGTGTGAGTGTACAGGAACATTATGTTGAAATGAACTCTCTACACGAACTTGGTGACTTTACTGTGACGATGGATAAAAATCCGAAACCGGTCAGGAAGAAAATCAATATGCATGCTGCGGACGGATAAAATACCAGGAGTTATCCAACAGTGCGGGTCCATTCATATATTCAATATCTCGTCTGTTTTATCCTAAATACCCTTTTTACTTTCTCTTACTCCTAGTAAGAGGAAGTATTGTAATCGTGTCAAATTTTCGATATCGAGTTTTCACCGGAAATATCCGTTTTGAGGTCACCTGAGTCCAAAAAGTGGTTTTTAGCAAATGGTCTGTGTGTGTGTGTGTGTGTGTGTATGTATGTATGTGTGTATGTATGTATGTATGTAGATATGTATGTGTATGTATGTATGTGCATGTATGTGAACAGCATAGCTCAAAAACGAAAAAATCGTAGAAAGTTGAAACTTGATATTCTGTTTAGGTATCACCATGGGATCCGGACAGTACGTTATCTGTCAAAATTCCTCAACCGGAAGTGCCACTTTACTAGTTTTTTTTACTTTTTTGCGTTTCTTCCAAATATGGCTCCGACGATTTTCTTCAAACATGGTATGTCAACTACATATAAAGAGCAACAACTTTTATTTGAAACATATCTCTGAGAAAATCATTTAAGGGCAGTTATAGTGGAAGGGTGGGGTTAGGTTTCATCTAAAGTGCTATTTCAGTTTTAGACAATTCTGTCATCTAAATAATATTAATTAGAATCAAATATGTTGTTGAAATTCCGAGTTTGAAAAAATATCGAATAACCGGAAGTGCGTTTACTTTACCACTTTGCTAAATGATTTTTTCAACCTTTGATTCTTGAAACATCGTATATCAACTAAACATACAAAGATCTACAACTTTTATTTAAAATAGTTCTCTGAGAAAATTCATTTAAGGGCACTTTTTAGGGGAGGGGGGTTATGTTTTTCTCTAAAGTGCTATCATACTTGATTATACCATTCTATCATCCAAACAAAATTAATTAGAAATAAATAGATGGCTAAAATTCCGAGTTTCAAAGAAATTAATAAACCGGAAGTGGCGCTTTTACTGAACAGTTTTTTTCAGTTTTCGACGAATTTCATTAAATAAATTTGGTACTCAAACTATAAAATTTGTCAATTACGAGAATTTTGAGAACTGGAGTAAGAGAAAGTTGTGTGAGTGTTTCACACCAGATTTTTTTTTTGTTTTTCTAAACATCTTGAATATTATTCCAGGTATGGGTTTCAATTCTGGTGCTCCAAATCAAATGCTTATGAGCGAAGCAATGCATCATATGGGCGGCCCGCCACAAAATCAGATGCCACATTTTAATCCACGTGGCCAATGTACAACAACCATTGGACCAGCAATGTCTGTATCACCAAAAATGTTACAAGGCTATCCAATGTCACAAAGGCCGATGCCACGTATGGGTTATAACGGTGCTAGTATACAGGTTAGTAAACGGTTTTTCCCCAACCTCCCCTCCCCCCCGGGGAGTGTTCTAAGTTACAGCTAAGTTTTGCTTAATTTTGCTTTCAGGTTAAACCAAATGCACCAAATACAATACAATATTTACCATCCAGAGGGCAACCAGGCGGTCCTGGTGTTAGCGTGGGTGTTGGCAATGGCGGGCCTGGACAAGTACCACCTAGAGGTGCACCAAGCTTGGATTTTTTACAACGTTTTAGTAGCCCTTTATCAAATTTAGACGCAAAATTGCCTACACATAATCTACAATATTTTCCCAATAATTATCCCCAGGTAAGTAGTGGCGGGAGGGAGGGAGTTTCTGTTTTAGGGTTGAAACTTTTATAGGACATATTAGGGTATTTTATGATTACTTTTTCCTTGTTTTAGGGTAACATGGATATGGGGATGTGTAGCGGGATGCGTGCTGGTATGAGGACTAACAATCAAACTGGTATGCTAAGATTACAAGCACCCGGTGTACAGACAACCGCACAAATGAGTCCAATTGGTTTTGGAAATGCTGATGGTTTTCAATCAAATTGCCAATTGTTGGGCAATTCAGGTGGGCCTGGTAAAGGTTTAGCACCAGATGCTTCACAACCTTTACCACCATCAATGGGTCAAGCGAATAATTTTAAAAATTCCACATTTATTGGCCCAACAACGGCCGATCCAAATTATGCTCAACAATTTCATAATTTTCAACAACAATTATATGCTACAAACACTAGGGGTCAATTGGGCGCCCAAGGCATGCCGCCTGGACAACATTATTTTGTGCCTAAATAAAGTGATCTCATTATAGGGTGATTGCTTGGATCTTTATTCTAGGACTCAATTTACAGCTTCATTTTGCCCCCATAATAAAGCCTTATATTATGTAAATTAGTCAAATCAATACAAAAAAACAATTTTATAGTCCGTGAAATCGTAATGAATTACGTGGAGTTTATCAACAAATACCATGAGGCCAGACATAGATTTGAGGCTGTTGTGGTTGGTTCCGCAGAGCTGGAAAGCATCAGAGACATTTTCCGTTGATAGCCTGCTTTTTACATCTCGACCGGTTTCGGGCATTTGCCCATCTTCAGGATGCGTTTGTCAAGCAGTCAAACTGTTTCAGATTGTGTCAGACTGTTTGACAAACGCATCCTGAAGATGGGCGAACACCCGAAACCGGTCGATGACCTCAAAAAGAAACAGGCTATCACGGAAAATGTCTCTGATCTCTGATAGATTTGAGGCCTTTATGTAGGTAGACATGACTCATGATCATGACACATGAGTCACCAGAACCTGCTATGGATATAGACTTGAATCATAAATCTATTTAGGTCTTTTGAGCTTATGTAGTATTTCAGCTTGAGCTACAAATAAGTTGAGTCTATATATATATGCGCGTTGATGAATAATAATTATGAGACATGAATCTCAATATATTAATCGGTTCGGTCATAGACTTAAGAGCCATGACTTTGCTTCATATATTGGCCTTATATCATAAAACATAGACATGATTCATATCATCATTCAGTGATTCATGGTCATGATATATGAATCGTTTTATTGAACACCCTCATCATTGGCCTTATCCAGCTAATTCAACCGTTTCGTAGCCCCGTATAGTGGGATTTGGTTCAGAAGAGTGTGACCTTTTAAGGTTAAGTCCTTCACATCCTACAAAATTCAAAATTAGAGCACACTCCAGGCCACCGTACCTAGCGCATAGCACCAAAACCGGTGCCTATGTTCACTTAGCCTTGCCTACATAGTAGGCAAGTTTCCATTCCTGACCACGTGGAGGCGGACCTCTACATATCCGTCTAGTTTCCTTCGCATTACCGCTACTTCGCCAGCAAACTCAACAAAGTATAATTTATAGCACTTTTCATCAATTCTTTGCAATCTCCCGGCCAGTTCTCTCCCCTCATTTTTCAGCTTGACTTCCATATGGATTCTTGCCTTGTCGAGGAGGAGAGGAAATCGGAAGAGAACTGTGTCGTCCCGTTCACCGCATTCGCAATTTGGGGAATCTTTCAATTCTAGCTCATGGAGCTAGAATTAAACTCCCCGTGGCCCGTAAAATATTGCGTTACGGTTTGGGATAGCTCCAGCCATCGAATCGACAGTCTGTGATGCAAGTTCTGGAAGAACTCCATCTGTCACATCCTCGGAGGAGGGTATCTACTACACTGATCCTGTGGAGGTGATTATTCTAGTAGCCATGTCCAGTAGGCCTTCAAACTAAAGACAGTGCAAGTTTAGTAGTCCCTCCCGCGGAAGGAATTCCATATATATACGTCGATAGTTCAGGGGCCTCGAAACTGGAGACATTGCTAGTATGGTACCCTCCCACAGAAAAGGTTCTCATGAAGATCTTTGAATTCGCACATCTTACAACTTACTAAGATTTAGTACACAATTACTTCGGCACCCAGAAAAGAATAAATGATCGTACTGGAAAAACCGTTCAACATAAAACTCCCAGAATAAAATAACTTTGTTATAGTTGGTTTCGCAGAGCTGGAAAGCATCAGAGACATTTTCCTTGATAGTCTGCTTCTTTTTGTGGTCATCGACTGTTTCAGGGCATTCAACCATCTTCAGGATGCGTTTGTCACCCATTGTGATAACACAGACTTGCACAGAGCAAATTCAGTTTACACAGTCTAGGAGTCATTTTTTGCTTCAAAAACAGCCATATTGGGCCCATAATTCATTACTAGAAATGAATCGATTCTTTGTTTTAAACTATTTCCAAGTGTGTAAACTGAATTTGCTCTGTGCAAGTCTGTATTATCACACTGTGTGACAAACGCATCCTGAAGATGGGTGAACGCCCGAAACCTCTCGATGACCACAAAAAGAAACAGGCTAACACGGAAAATGTCTCTGGAATAAAATAACTTTAGTAGCAAAAACCCAATCTACTCCACAATTCCACGGAGAAAATAGGAACGGCCATTTAGGGAAGGGAATAACTAAGTGGTTAGCGTACTGGACTCCCATGCCGGTGGACCCGGGTTCGAATCCTGCTGTGCTTCCCTTAGATTTTTTTTCTTCCCAGGAACCTCCTACAGCTCACTGTCCGCGGTGATGGACAGTTTTGTCTGTAATGAGAGAACACTGTCCTGGAGGCCGGGCAGTGGACTGAGAAGGCTCCGGACGCCAATGATCATAGATGTTGACGCGCCTTAAAAAAAAACGCCATAAAAATGGCTGGAAAATGTTTTGAGACTTCCGTTAAATTGTTGGAAATATCGTAAGATAGTCTAATGTAATCCCTTAGACGGAAGTTGATAAGCTACTTTTTCACCTGGGCGTACCTGAGACCTTGTTGCCCCCCTAAGTCTGGACACCACCCCATCATCACTCATACTAGTGGCCCTTCAGGACCCTTCATCGTCATGAACCACAACATACTCAGCCCAGTATTATAGATTTGTGTCAAAGATACAAAACAGCCATATTGGGGGCCATAATTCATTACTAGAAATGAATCGATTCTTTGTTTTACAATTATTTCCAAGTTTTTGAAACAAAAAAATGATTCCTAAACAATTTAAAAGATTCAAGGAATCACTTTCAGGATTGCTATTTGCAATTTTAAGAGCTAAAAAACTTTTTGTATATTAAGGATTGTTATTTTTGTCGTTTTTGCAATATTATATATATATACACTCATGAGTCAAGTCATGGAATCAATCACTAAGTGAGTCATTTTTGTTTGACTCAATTTTATTATTAAATTCGGATAAATTCTTTAATTGGCTTTGATTTTTTTTAATTTTTGAATTTATACACGGACTGTACATATTTTTTTTTTTTTTTTTTTTAAATGTTAACAATTTTTTTTTTAAATTGATTATTGTAAATAAAATGCAATTACAATTTTTTCTACTAACAATTTCTTGAAAGAAATTTTTTTTTTTTTGTACACCAAAAAAAAAAAACGAAGGGAGAGAAGCTTTGCGCCCAAAATTTTTTGAAATCAAATCTATTTTCAGTGATGTATTTTTCCCTTTACAGCGATTTTTTTTATTATTATTAAATATCGTATGTTTTATTAAATGTTTAATTATATTTATGTCCGTCCATGCTTTTGGAACCGTATATTGTGCTAGTGCGGTATTGTGTGGAGGGAATAATATTACAATGATTTCCTTTAAAGTTCTTGGAATGGGTAATTGCTCAGTATGAAGGAGCTGAGAGATTTAAGGTCTGTCTATATGTCACAGACAGTACAGTGTACGGTTCCAACCACATGGTAGGAGTCAAGGTTAGAAGTGTAATTAAAGTATTACTAAAAAAAAAAAAAAATCTGTTGGTTTCCTACTAACCAACGTTTGGCCCATACTGCAAGGACCTCCTTCAGGTTGGGGCGTAATTTAAGATCTAAGTCTCACTGCCTTCCCCTTCAAAGTTTTAAATCTTGTTCTGTTCCGAAAAACCATTAAACGCCCCCCCCCCCGCCACTTTGTCTCTCCTTTATCTGAGCAGCGGCAGCCATGTTCTGTTTAGACGTAGTCCAATCGTTTAGATTTTTTAGAGACCTGTCATTTAGGTTTAACTTTCTCAAATGTGATTACAAATTTTTCTTTAGTGGGATGGAAAGAATAGCTGACACAGGTGCATTGGTGCAAAATTTAATTATTGCAGTAATTATTATTAACTAAAATCAGAGATATGATCTTTTAGGTTTCTGCGGTCATCTTGAAATTCACCCCGAGTTTTCCCCGGGTTGAGAACGCGGCTAAAAACTGACGTTTTTTGCTCATGTTTGCAATGAGGAGCCTCCACAGGGTTGTTACACCTTGAAAGCCAATAAGGCACTGGAAACATGGTTGAAAAGGGGCGTGGCTTCTTCTTCCGCCATATTGACTGCCTTCTTGATCACCATTTTTACTATACATGGTTGGGACGGAGCTTAATTTTTCTCTTCCTTGCCCACGATTGGCTGGCGAGTGACGAGATCTAAGTCTCCTCAAGTCTGCCCTTCTGCCAAAATTTTAACTTTGTCCTGCTCCGGACGCTTTTTCACCCCTTTTTACCTTAACAGGGGTAGCCATGTTCTGCCAGAGCCGGAGTCCATCGTCTCTATTTAAACAGTTTTGTCTCTTTCCTCAATTTTTCCACTACCTCTCTTATGACACTTTCGTAATAATTTTCCCGACTGGGCAAGGACCTGGGTGTCCTCAAAAAAAAAAAAAAAAAAAATGACATGCTCAGTTGTAGACGATTTTACCCAGAGAAATGTTTTAAATAAAAGTTGTAAGATCTTTGTATGTGTAGTTAATTATACCAAGTTTGAAGGAAATCGTTGGAGTCATTTTTGAGAAAAATCGCAAGAAAGTGAAAAAAAAACACCATTCAGTAAAGTGGCACTTCCGGTTGAGGAATTTTGACAGATGAGCCTCCACAGAGTCGTTACACCTTGAAAGCCAATAAGGCACTGAATCATAGTTGAAAAGGAGCGTGGCTCCTTCCTCCCCATATTGACTACCTTCTTGATCACCTTGTTTACTATAGGGGTTGGGGAGCGGGGCATAATTTTCTTTTCCTTGCCCACGGTTGGCTGGCGGGTGACGAAATCTAAGTCTTACTATCCCGACTGTTATTATTATTTAAAGGGGATATGCACTACGACCTGAATGATCTATTGTGCTTCTCGGAGCCTTTTCAGTGCACTGCCTGGCTCCGAGCAATATTCTCTAGCTACAGACAACATTGCCCATCACCGGGTCAGTGAGCTGTAGAGGCTGCTAGGAAGAGAAAATCTAAGGGCAGCATGCTGGATTCGAACCCAGGACCTCCGTGCGCTGAGCTAATCCCTTCCTTCTCCCTTGACTTACGCCAATTAACTAGGAACGGAGACCCTAGTTTGTGTACTGTGTTTGTCCTTGTCTGTAAAGAGTAGAGTGTATGTAGTTAACTGTATTATGTATTGTTCTGAACAAAGTGCATGGAGTAACTGAGCTGTGGATCCGTGAGGGGGTCGCTACTCCCCCAAGTAACTGTATGCAACAGATACCCCTTTGCTAGCTCATATGTGCTAAATATAAATAATATAAGTAAGTGTGTGGGGGATCAACAAGTGCCAACCCAACCTACCCAACCGAGGCAGGGTACAGAAGACATCTCACATGATCACAAATTGTTTCAAAACAAATATGTTAGGTAAGAAAAAATAGAAGATAGGATTCATTGTTTAAACTAAAAACAGTTGCATTTTTGAAGAAAATTGACGAAAAACTGAAATAAAATAAAACAATGAGTAAAGTGGCACTTGATGAGGGGACATTGGAGCTGTGGAAAAAGGTTGCGCCAAGGACCAGATATTGTTGAATCTGTACAGATTGTTCAACTATTGAAATCTATTAAAGCTAATAAAAACCTTACGTGACTTTAGGGTTCTTAAGAGTCTCGTAACTAGTAGATCTACAGAAACAGGAAGCTATATGTAGCGTGTTGTGGTGGTTGGTTCCGCAGAGCTGGAAAGAATCAGAGACATTTTCTGTGATAGCCTGCTTCATTTCGTGATCATCGACCGGTTTCGGGCGTTCGCTCATCATCAGGATGTTTTTGTTGAACAGTGTAATAACATAGACGTGTACAGAGCAAATGCAGTTGATACACTCAGTCAAGTGTATCACTCAATCAAGAGTTTATCAACTGCATTTGCTCTGTACAAGTCTATGTTATTACACTGTTCAACAAAAACATCCTGATGATGGACGAACGCCCGAAACCGGTCGATGATCGCGAAATGAAGCAGGCTATCACGGAAAATGTCTCTGATGCTATATGTAGCACAATGGACCATAAAATCTAAGAAAAGGTATAAACTTCTTCCTCGTTTGGGGGGGGGGGAATTCTTCACATGATTGCAGTCTCATCATTTCTCAATTGTATGGAACATGTAGATATATCTATATATATATAAATGAATGTCCGTTGTACGTAATGGCAAATCTCGAGAATTAATGACTCAAATGTTGCCAAAATTATAATATATGTTGTGAGGCTGAGATATAGACTGTTTTTAGTACACAAAATTTTCGATAGGTGGCGCTTTTCAAAAGATACGAAAAATCGGTTTTTTCCCATATCGTGCAGTGCACGTCCGTCAATCAGTAAGATAGTCCGCTTCATAAAAATGAATGTCCGTTGTACGTAATGGCAAATCTCTAGAATTAATGCTCAAATGTTGTCAAATTTATATATGTTGTTGAGTCTGAGGTATAGATTGTTTTTAGTACACATGTTTTTTTTTAATAAATCAAACAATAAAATATTTCAATGTATATATGAACATTTTATGTTACTGTTTGTGTTAGTGGGAATTATATTCGATTTTTATGAATTGGTGAGAAATTTTATGTACACTACAAAATCATTTCACACAAACAGTGTTTTTATTTACATTCAATAACATGCACGACCTAGATCAAATATTGGCCGCCATAGCCGCAATGCCAGAGCATAAAGAAATCTACGTGCGAATGAAACACCAGCTGAAAGATCCCAACGAAATGAATTAACTGTCATAAGAGCATTTCGAGCAAAGAATCAGAAAAACAACATGAACATGGTTTACCTAGACAGTAACAGTTGCGTAATGCAAGTTCTATTCGACAATCAGATCGACAACGTAGGCAAACAGAACGTACAATGCATTTTTCAACATTTAATCGTTGGGCATTTCAATAACAATAATATTGATTATCATTCACATCAATTAATTTCTATTGGTTTCATGGACAGAATATGCCCACTTTGTAATGCGAAGAAATTTAAAATGAATGCCCGGCATTTGTTGTGCAAGTGGAAAAGTTAAATTGCCTGTTCTGAATCCACCACCAGAACCACTTTTAACTCTTATTTCTGAAACTACAGCACAGTCAAAACATTTTCTATTGAATATAAAAGAATATAACTCTTGCTTCCAAATGACACCGTTTGGAGCAACAAATATCATCACTGATAATTTTATGCCAACATTCAAAGTGCAGAATCCCTTCTTCCACTTCCAGAAAATGATTACAGATTTATTTTATGGGAGATAATGATATTCAAATTTATCAAAGATGTGCCATTCATAATGAAGTAAAACGAGAAATTGTTGCTTCATTACAAGATTTATTCCAACAACACAACGAATTAATTCGATTAATCAAAACTGCTTTGGACAGAATGACATCAGATGAATACAACGTCGTAATTAAAGCTGATCGAGTACCAACTGGCCAACATGAAAGGCGGTACAATGCTCCAACAATCAAAACATTGCCATTGTGATTGCTGGCGAACAATTTGAGCCACGAGATATTGTTCTGCAACGGAGAAGTGAGCAGCTACAGTATGTAAATGAAGCTCATAGATCTTACGACGCTCTGCAATATCCCATCATATTCTGGCAAGGCGAAGATGGCTACCACTTCAACATCAAACAAGTGAATTCAGTAACAGGTATATTAGTCTACTCTAATTTGTAACAAAACACTCAATCGAACATTACAAGACTTGAGAGAATCTGCTTAGACTTTTGGCGGTTTACTTATTTTATTATCTGGTGATTTTCGTCAAACATTACCAGTTATTCCACGTTCAACACCTGCTGATGAACTCAAGGCAAGCCTAAAAGCATCTCATATATGGGTACATTCATCAAACTAAGTTTAACTATTAATATGCGTGTACATCTACAAAATGATACTTCAGCAGCGCGTTTCGCTCAAGAGCTATTAGATGTTGGAGAGGGAAAAAGATCAGTCGATGAAACCACAAAATGTATTACATTGCCAAACAATTTTTACAATTTGATTGACACTAAAGAGAATTTGATTCAAGAGTAATTTTCCATTTATTGAACGAAATTACAGATATCATCAATGGTTAGCAGAACGTGCAATACTGGCTGCCAAAAATGTAAATGACATCAACATTAAAATTCAAAATATAATGCCTGGCGAACATTTAAATTCAAATGAATAGATACTGTTATGAATCAGGACGAATCAGTTAATTATCCCATTGAATTTTTAAACTAGTTTGATTTGCCAGGTTTGCCACCTCACATTCTGCATTTGAAAGTTGGTACTCCTATTATCCTTCTGCGAAACATCGACCCACCACGTCTCTGCAATGTAACTAGACTTGCCGTGAAAAAAATAATTAATAATCGTTTAGAAGCAACCATTTTAATTGGCAAATTCAAAGGTGAAAACGTTCTACTACCCCGCATCCCCATGATACCTACAGAAACACCTTTTGAGTTTAAACGATTGCAGTTTCCGGTACGGCTCGCTTTTGCCATGACCATCAACAAAGCACGAGGCCAATCACTTAAAGTATGCAGATTAAATTTGAAAAACCCATGTTTTTCACAAGTATGTAGCTTGCACGCGAGTAGGCATTTGTCTATATATGCCCCAGAAGGCAGAACAATAAATACTGTGTATCAAAAAGCATTGCAATAAGAAAAGTAATTTTTTCATTCATAAAACATTACAATAAAAATATTATTTTTACAAAAATATATGCATTTTTTTCTGTAAATTGTATTTCATTAAAATTTTTTATTCAAAAAAACATTTTTTTTTCAATTCACTCTTATTATTTTTCATTTCAATAGTTTCTAATAAAATAAATTAACGTTTTTACTTTCAAATTTATATTAGGGGCCAGCAACGCGGACCGGGTACAGCGAGTATATTTTGAATTTTTAACAACTTACTTATATATTTAAATACTATGAACTTAATGGTTTTGAAGATAATTTTCTGTCTGTAAATTGTTTAAATGGGAAATACTTAAAATGATCTTAATGTTTACTAATTTCTCTGCAATTTTATAATTAGGGGAAATTTTTCATGAAACGTACATTGTTTTATTTAATATTTAAGATGACTTAATAATTTAATTGTTAAGTCATAATATTTTGAATGGGCTCCGCTACATCAGCACTATTTGGTAGGAAATCACATAAGTTTGGATATTACGTTATTTAGGTGTTTTTTTTAAATAAGTAAAAAAAATGTCAGTTGGTTGGGTGGCCAAAAGAAACAAAACTTACTTTTTAATTTTAAAAGTTTATTCAACGTTTCGAACACCTTTGATGTCCTTCCTCAGGAACTACATATCAATATTTACAATCAACAAACCAAGTGTGAATGCAACAGAAACATTACGTTGAAGTGAACTCATTATACGAACTTGGTGAATATGCTCTGACAATGGATGAAAATCCGAAACCGGTCAGGAACAAAAGAAATATGCATGATAAGACAGATATAATACCAGATGTTATCCAGCATGCGGGACCCATCCCGCATATTCAACGATATTTTTAGTTTTAAAAATAACTCTTATATTACATTGTAGATTGTTGAAGGGGCTTATTGCATTTTGTGTGTGAACAGTACAGCACAAAAAATGCAAAATCGTAGACAGTTCAAATTTGATATTCCCCGTTTAGGTATCAGCACCATTGGGATCCCGGACAGTAGATCATGTGTCAAAATTTCACAACCGGAAATATCACTTTACTGAATAGTTCATTAATTTTTTTTATTTGCAACTTTCTCAAAAACGGCTCCAAACGATTTTTTTTTAAAAAAAACGTTATATCTACACATAAGCCCCGCAAGGGGTATCTGTTGCATGCAGTTACTTGGGGAGTCGCCCACACGGGTTACCACAGCTCAGTACTCTCCATGCACTTCATCACAACAGTACACAATACACTTACTATACACTCTACACTTGACAGACAAGGACAAACACAGTACACAAACTAGGGTCTCCGTCCCTAGTTAATTGGTGAAAGCCAAGGAAGAAGCAAGCTCAGTGGTAGCGCGCTGGACCAGCGCGGGACTGGTAACAACGCGGAGGTCCCGGGTTCGAATCCAGCATGCAGCCCTTAGATTTTTTTTTTCCTAGGAGCCTCTACAACTCATTGTCCGGTGTGCTATTTCAGTCTACTGATACAATTCTATCATCTGAATAATATTAAAAAAATCTAACTTTCTCTTACTCAAGTTTATCAAAATTATAATTGACAAATTTATAGTTTGTGTACCAAATTTAATGAAAGTCGAAAACTGAAAAAACTGTCCAGTAAAAGCGCCCGGTTTGCTAATTTTCTTGAAACTCGGAATTTTGTCCATCTATTTATTTCTAATTAATTTTGTTTGGATGATAGAATTTTATAATCACTATGATAGCACTTTAGAGAAAAACATAACCCCACCCCTCCTCCAAAAATGCCCTTAAATGAATTTTTTCCCGAAAATGTTTTAAATAAAAGTTGTAGATCTTTGTATGTGTACTTTATATTAGTGGTTCAAAGAAAATCGTCGAAGCCATTTCTGAGGAAAATCGCAGACAGTGAGTTGTAGAGGCTCCTAGGGAAAAAAAAAATCTAAGAGCATCATGCTGGATTCGAACCCAGGACCTCCGCGTTGCTAGTCCAGCTCGCTATCACAGCTAATCCCTTGCTTCTTCCTTGGCTTTCACCAATTAACGAGGGACGGAGACCCTAGTTTGTGTACTGTGTTCGTCCTTGTCTGTGAAGTTAGAGTGTATGTAGTTTAAGTGTATTGTGTACTGTGCTGATGAATTGCATGGAGTACTGAGCTGTGGTAACCCGTGTGGGGTCGCTATTCCCCAAGTAACTGCTTGCAACAGATACCCCTTGCGGGGCTTATGTGTAGTTGATATAACATGTTTAAAAAAAAAAAAAATCGTTTGGAGAAAAAAAAATTTTTGAGAAAATTGCAAAAAAGTAAAAAAAAAAAAAACTAGTAAAGTGGTACTTCCGGTTGAGGAATTTTGACAGACAACGTACTGTCCGGATCCCATGGTGATACCTAAAACGGAATATTACCTTTCGACTTTCTAGGGGATCTCAAAATGGATATTTCCGGGGAAAAATCGATATCGAAAATTTGACACCGATTACAATAGTTTCTCTTTCTAGGAGTAAGAGAAAGTAAAAAAATAAAATAAGAATTAAATAGAATTTTCAACGAATTTCGTATGGAAAAGACGTATATTTTCCAGTCAAAAAATTTATTATAGAAAGTTTGACATGATTTATGACCTACGGTTTTTTTTTTTTTGAGAGGGGGCACCTGTGTATTCGGTTCAAATTTAAAATTGCTGCTACAAGCTTATTTGAGGCAAAAGGTACTGGCGTATACAAGTCATAGGTATAACCCCTACCTTCTTTTTTTTTTATTGCCAACCTAAACTAAATGTTTTAATTCGACAAAATTTAAATTGCATATAATTAAAGTGAATATAGACATTAGGTTGGCACCCTTGCTGCACCATTGTAACTCCCACTTGTTCGGCCACTTAATGCCTCGGGCTACAAATTATCCCCCCTGGTGGTGGGGGCGACTTGTTATACTACTTCTCTATTGTTATTGCCCACTGATTTCCTCGAAAATTAATTCTTTATTTAGTGTTTTTTATTTATTTAAGTCTTATTTATTAACAAAATAAGTGGATTTAAGTTTTATAAAAAGCATTTTTTTTGAAATAATTCAAGTGTGTTATTTAATATAAATTATAAATACCATTTTAAATAAAAGTTATTTTAACTTCGTATTTAATATTCTTGGAAGTTGCTATTGTGAAGTGAAAGTTACAAAACTCTTGTGAGGTTATTTGCATTATATATATCAAAGTGTTTTGTTTTTTTTTTAACAAAACTTTACAACTTTTATTTAGAATAATATATTTTGGTGCTTAAATAAAAAAAACATCGAATTATGCCGTTAAATTTAAGTTTTAATTTAAGACAACTTTTTTATTACAAGAACCCCATAACAATTAAAGTGAGTAACTAAAGTTTATTTTATTATTGATTAATGTTTTTATAATTATTATTTAAGTAACTCTGCTTATTTCTTTTTTTATTTTTTTCAACAAAATTGTTTACATTTGTTTACTTTTAAATAGAATTTTACAAGCAAATAGTACGTATCAAGGTTACAAAGACAAAATGGCAATAACTCTTTTTAAGCCTTACAGTTAAGTCTTGGGCATGTGCAATTATTAAAAAAATTTAAGATTAGTTTGTACTTTTAGAATTTTAATTTATGTCTCCCCCCACAAGTCTAAGCTTTATTGTAGATTTCAATTTATAAGCTTAAAACTCTTGGTTTACCTCTTCATGTATGGACTTTAAATTTTGCACCCCCCTAAGTTTTAAAACACTTATTAGTTAAATTCTTGACTGGACTTTTTAACTCTGTCCAAATAACATGTTTAATTTTACAATTTTAGGAAAAACAGTGTAATCGCGATCTGTGGGGAGGGAATCAAACCCTACGCTATCCAAAGCCCCCTGCCCCCCCCATATAGCTACCCCAAGAAACAACATCAAATCGGGTCTAGAATAATTAACCAGACCCGGGGTCTAATCCAACTAGTTGTAGATTATTGTAGGGGATTATAGATCGCACTGCGACCTGAAAGATCTATTGTTCCCCTCGGAGCCTTCTCCAATGCACAGCCGGCCTCCAAGCAGTATTCTCTAGCTATAGGCAACACTGCTCATCACCGTACAGTGAGTCTGTCATTAGAAAATCTAATGACAGCATGCTGGATTCGAATCCGTGACCTCCGCGTTCCTAGTCCAGCGCTCTACCACTGAGCTAATCCCTTCCTTCTCCCTTGGCTTAATCCAAATTACCTAGGGATCCTAGTTTGTGTACTGTGTTTATCCTCGTATGTAAAGTGTAGAGTGTATGTAGTTTAAGTGTATTGTGTACTGTTCTGACGAAGTGTATGGAGTACTGAGCTGTGGTAACCCGTGGGGACGCTACTCCCCAAGTAACTGCATGCTACAGATACCCTTGCGGGCACTAATCCAACTAAGGATTCACCGTAGCCCGAACTAAATCGGACAGTAACTTTGAAAGGGAAATAGCCTAAACTCTTCCACAAACAGCTTGTTTCTATCAAATGTGTTGAATCTAATTTCCTCACAACCCAAGCAATCTGGGTCATAAGATGGATGGGTGTGTTTCCTCCTCTGTCACACAGACTTTACAAAAATGGATCCAGCATGAGCCCCTTTACGTAGAGATGTCTCCTTAAACCACGATGCCCAGTAAGGGATCCAACCAGATGCGTGAGAGAGGTCCCGTGAAAGACACAGCAACGTCTCACTAATAGCCCTGTCTGGAACCCCGATGAGCCTGCAGCCAACTGTGCTCATCCATAAGGATGAATGCTGTGAAGTTGGCCATGATTGGAAGCCTGATAGACATGTGCCAGTAGACAAGCCAACAACACAGAACTGATGTAATTTGCCCAAATTCCTGGCCAGTTGGTTTTGGCTATTTTATTACCACTAATTCCTATGTCTCCCGGCACCATTCCAGCTGTACACTTTGTTGTTTTGGGGAAATTGTGTTAGAGATTCTCTACATTTTCTAACTAGAGTGCACCACCCAGTGCCGCTTGGCTGTTCAAGAAGATGAGAATTCCTTGATTTTTAAAAGGGTAATTCTCAGTACTTCCCAGTAATTCTAAGGAGAATACGGTGGCCAAGTAGCCTCCTTATGAGTAACTCCTGCTTTACCCGTCCCCCATATATACCGCCCCCAGCATCTTCAGTCTGACTGCGTCTTGCCCAGCCTTCGATTTCCGCCCATGATTTTTAACGCCACCTGGAATTGAATATCAAAGCTGTATTTTGGTGAGACACTATGCCGAGTCATGTTGATCACACAGTCCTAGATCGAGCTTATATATTATATCCATGTGTATGGCGGCAAAGAAACTAGTATACTTCCAATGACCATTGTTCATTGGTCTGTTTGCATTAACTGTTGTGGGGGCAGGCCCCAGCAGTACTTCTAACGCCATTGTTGGAGCGCTCCTGAAGGCCCCCCTCGTATTAAGTAGACAAGTTAGCCACTGCACTGCCAGATTTAGCTGCCAGTGGAGTAATTTGGAGACTAAGAACCCACGTTTGCTCCACAGCCTCTAGTTACCCCTCAGAGAGCCAGTTTTTCTTTCTATGTTAACCCTATCTCTAGATGTACATTCCAAGTGAGTCCTTAGAATCCAGGACCATCCCTAAATACTTTATCCCACTGCACAGATTTACGAGTTTCATCTAAAAATCTCTCTGTATCCATCCCTTCTACTAGTAAAGGGAACCAGAGGGTTCATGGTGAGATCTATCCTTCTATATCAGGTTTCTATAACCTTTAGAGCTTCCTGTATGAGTTCACAAACCATGGTTTCATATTTGCCCCTAACCACAACAGATATATCATCCACATAGCCCTGGACAGAGCATCCTCTCAGGTACAACCTCTGTTAGTAAGTCGTCTACACCATGCGCCACAGAAGCGGAGATAATAGTTACTCAATGGCGGCAACCTCTCGTAAATGTTGTCCCTAGCGCCCCCCCCCCCACCAAAAGGCTCGCTATTATTTTCCTTGACTTGAGCGTGTTGCTGAAGGCACTCTCAATATCCAGGAAACACTCCTGTCAATATCCAAGATTTACTTGCCTGATAGGCGGCATATATTACACATATCTCTGTGCAATTAATCTTCACTTAATTAATTAATTTTGTATATTAACAATTATAAATTTAAGGCCTACGTAAAAAATGTCTTCTTATTTTGCAGATTGTACTTTGGGGTTCTTAAACCAAAATTCCATCTTAACAAAATTAAATTTTTAATCCAGAATATGTTGAATAATCCAATTTGTGGGAGTCTTGTACTCCTGCATCTAACTTTAGCATGGATTCAAAATCCAGAGCCTCGAATGTACAATACATACCGTAAGTAGTGTTTATTTATTTATGGATTAAACATACGAATAATTTACTAAAATGCCATGGATTTTTTTAATTTTATTTTTAGGCGAAGATCAAATCGATAAATTCTCTGGCAATGATAGTTATGTGGATTATTTTAAACTTTTAGAAATGGATTCTGAATCTATTTTAATTGGATCCAGGTATGTAAAAATCCAGACGCCATTTTTTGGTACACAATTTTTTTTTAATCCCAATTTTTTTTTTTTTCCAGAAATGTTGTATATAATATAAGTTTAAGCAATTTGACAGAAAATCGATTGCAGGTATGGTTTTTTTGTCGCTAATTGCCAGTGATTTTTTTTTTTTATCGTTTATTTTTAATATTTTTTTACCATAATTTTTGTCATTTACAGCGTATTGTTTGGCCGCCTACCGGAGCACACCGAGAACTTTGCTACTTGAAAGGGAAATCTGAAGTAAGTAACAGTGTATCAAATGGACTATACACCGTTGAGTTATGGCATCCTGGACCCAATAATGCCCAAATTATCTTTCAGACAGTTTTACTTGGGGGAATCCTACGTGAATACTGTCGAAACAATAGGATCTCCTGAGTCCAAAGAACTATAATTTAAACGTTCATTGGCAATTTCGGCCATTCGACGTCTGGTAACCCAATATTTGGTTTGACTTACTAAACTGGCGTATGTCCTCCAACACGCATGACTTCCTGGTGGCAAAGTGGGCAAATTGGGGGGCTTCTCCTCGGTTACTCGAATTTTCTAATGCAGGTGGCTTTGCCAAGTAATCATATCCAGAGCGGACAACCTGAACAAAGCCCACCGCCGCTTCGCGTCTCGGCAGGACAGCGTGTGGCCGAATCAACCAAACCTCTAGCAATTTGGCCCCCTTCGCTTCCCTCCTCAGCATTTCGCCGGCTATCCTTCTTTTAATCATTTGTGCCACGCACAGTTTTCTTTTTTCTTTTTTTTTTTGGAGCCACTAAAATTAAGAGCCTTCTCAGATTGCTCTTTGTTTGAGCGTTTCTTGGCAAGACTGTTGGCTTGATCCTTTCCAAATATATCACAGGTATCCACTATATCAATCAGTTTATAGCAACCCGGGACCTTAACGGTGACTATCGCAGCTTGGCAGACCAAGCTACTCGGTAGTAGCACTATGTTCTTTTCCACTCTTCCTCCTCCTAGTAGTGCTTTCATTGCCAGCTCTACGTCCTGAATTTCTTCATCGAAGTCAGAGGACTAGGCGTCTTACACATGCTCTGCCTACTGATTCAAGTAGACTCCAGCACCACCCAGAAGACTTCGAGCAATCTTCCTAACCTGAAGAAGCTTATTGTAATATCCATGGGCGAAACTTCGGTATTATTACCAGAAACCATTGCCTCGCTGCCTATCAGACCTTAACAAGACTCAGGATTTTCTTATGTTTTGTAATGGTTATTTCAGTACAGAAAGGCTTATGATTCTGGCGAGTTTGGTGCACAAAAAAAACAACTAGAAGACTATAACAGACCGACCCTGGATGATGAAGTCTTTTCCGGTCCCATAAACCAAACATTGCCATATTCTTTTCTGGGGCGCTACAGTCCTGAAAGTACCTGCGCCTCCTCAACCAGCTTCCTCCATTCCTCTCGATCATGGGCACTCAAACGCCATCTACGCACGCCCATGCTCCTCAGGTCCGCCTTCCATATCATCGAGCCACCTCATACGAGGCCTCCCTCCCTCGATGACGTCGACTCCCGGGAGTGCCATAAAGCATCCTTCTGGGCAAGCGTTCCGGTTCCATCCGCTCCACATGACCCAACCACCTATGGCGTCCTTGCTTAATGAAAGCTACGAGGTCCGGTTTCTGGTATAGTTTCTATAACTCTCAGCCATATTCTTTGCCTCTCTAAATTATAGACCTAATAATTTCACCATAAATTTTGTGGCTTTTCAGGAAGACTGTCATAATTATATCAGAGTTGGTGCCAAAATTGATGAAGATAAATTACTAATCTGTGGTACAAATGCTTATAAACCACTTTGTAGGCATTATAAATTTATTGTAAGTATAATGTATATTCAGAAGTTGTATTATTTTGGTTTAGGGGGCGTAGCCTTTTTTCTAGTCCGATTAGATTATCGATTCAGTGATTGTGTGAGTGGGAGTGGAATGAATGTAACTCTTACCTTGAGAAAAAGCCATTCCTAAGGGCAGTTTGGTGTTAAGAAAAAGAAAGGGGCCTTGGGGGCTTTAGCCCTCCCAGTGGCATGGCTGATTGTACTTTTTACTGATTTCTACAACACAGTAGTTTTTACTTTCTCCTTAAGATCTTCGAAATTGAATTTTCACCAAAAATACATGTTTTGGAAATCCCCCGGTTTACGAAAAAATGTTCAGAGCGAAACTTGATATTCCATTCCACTGAGTACACTACCACCCCCAGCCTAAAACACGGAAGGTTTCGGACAAAATCCATAAAAGCCGGAAGTGCGGTCTTTACTGATTTTTTTTTTAAATTTTTATTTTAGTTTTTCGTAATTTTCTCTAAAGTGGCCATTCATATACTACGTACACAACAAAAATACCTATCATTTTTATTTGAAATATTTTCCCGGGAAAACGGATTTTTTTGTGGGGGAGGAACAGAAGCGTTATGCTTTTCTCTAGAGTACCACTTCCGTGTAAGTGTGTTTTTACCACGTACATAATATTAATACACATTATGTAGCATTGATAGAATTCCAAACTTGAAGTAAATTGATTTACCGGAAATGCGATTTTTACAGACTAGGTTTGTTTTTGAAATATTTTTCTTAAAAAAATTGATTTTAGGAGGGGTAGATTAGATTATTTTCGAGCGGGGAGGCGAGCCTCATTCCACAGCGACCTACAATAAGAGATCTATTGTGGATCACCTAAAATTATAGCACATCCCTCAGCTTTGCCCTCTTAATCAGGCTTAGCAAAGCTGAGAGCGGCTTCATCATGAAGCCCTGGGCTTCAGGATTACTTACCCCGTTGAAGAAATCTTGTCTTCGCCAGGCCGGTACACTCACAAAGGATGTGTGCTGGGGTTTCCTTCTCAGTCTTGCAGAATCGGCATAATGCGTTATCCACATGTAACAAGTGTTGCATGTGCCTATTCAGCCTACAATGCCCTGTTAGTAGACCCACTATTAGCCTTATATCCTTTCGGCTATGACTCAGTAGATCCCTTGTGAATTTAGGCAAATGTCTCTTGATAAAGTGTTTTGCCTGCCTCCGTCTTTTGGTGTTCTCTCCCATCAATGCAGACGCTGTACTTCTCTCCAACCCTTGATAGAAGTTTGAATTAGGGTCTTGGACAACCCGCAGAAGGGTTCGGGGCCTATAAAGGTATCCTTCGAACCCTCCCTCGCCAGGGCATCCGCCCTCTCATTGCCCAGAAACCCCGCATGTCCCGGCACCCAGGCAAGTGTCAACTTGTTCCGAGCACTCACCTCGGTTAGGGCAGTTAGGCTGTCCCACACCAGTCTTAAGACTATTTGGTGGGAAGAAAGTGCCTTTAGGGCTGCCTGACTGTCGGAGTATATGGCCACTGTCCTACTCTGTAAACCTTTTATAATCTCCTTAGCGCAGAGCTCTAGCGCCACAGCTTCAGCCTGAAAGACTGTGGCGTACTTCCCTAGGCTGGCCTTTATCTTGACGTTAGGCCTGCCTCTATAGACCCCAACTCCGTCCCCGGCCGAAGTTTTGGAGCCGTCTGTATACCAGACCGAGTTACCGAACTTAGGGGGGGGGGGGGGGGATTACCGTCCAGTGATTTTAGGAGAGGTATTGGAAGTCCTGTCTATTAGTTAAAAATCTGATGTTAAACACTCACACAACTTTTTCTTACTTCAGTTTTCAAAATTGTAAAATTGACATCATTTTATAGTTAGTTTAACCAAATTTAATGAAATTCGTCGAAAATGAAAAAGCTGTTCAGTGAAACGCATTTCCGGTTTACTAATTTTTTTTTAAACTTGCAATTTTTGGCAATCTATTATTTCTAATTAATTTTTTTTGGATAGTAGGAATTGTATAATCAACTAAGATAGCACTTTGGTGGCAAACATGAACCCTCCCCCTCCACCAAAAGCTCCCTTAAATGATTTTACCAGGAGAAATGTTTCCAATAAAAGTTGTAGCTCTTTATATGTGTACAGAGCTTAGTTTAACGATACTTAGTTTAAAGAAAATCGTTTTGGAGACATTTTCGAGAAAATCTCAAAAAAAAAGTGAAAAAACATTCAGTAAAGTGGTACTTCCGGTTGAGGAATTTTGACACGTAACGTACTGACCAGAACCCATGGTGATACCTAAACAGTTTGAACTTAAGGCGATTTTTTTTCGTTTTTGAGCTATGCTGTTCACATGCATATAGACACACACCGACCATTTTCCTAAAAACCACTTTTTTTGGACTTAGGGGACTTCAAAACCTATATTTCCGGCAAAAACCCATATATCGAAAATATTGACACGATTATAATAATACTTCCTCTTTCTTGAAAGTAAACAAGAAATTTGCATGAAAGCCTCTTTTTACTTTCTCTTACTCCTAGTAAGAGGAAGTATTGTAATCGTGTCAAATTTTCGATATCGGAGTTTTCATCGGAAATATCCGTTTTGAGGTCCCCGAGTCCAAAAAAGTGGTTTTTAACGAATGGTCTGTGTATGGTCTGTATGTGTGTCCGTGTGGTGTGTGTGTGTGTGTGTGTGTGTGGGTGTGTGTGTGTGTGACAGCATAAACTCAAAACGAAAAACCGTAGAAAGTTAAATTGATATTCCGTTTAGGTATCCCATGGCATCTGACCGTGGGTCATCTGTCAAAATTCCTCGACCGGAGAGTGCCACTTTATTTAGTTAGTTTTTTTTACTTTTTTTGCAATGTTCTCAAAAAAACGGCTCCAAAGATTTTCTTTAACTTGTTATTCAACTATACATACAAAGAGCTACACTTTTATTTGAAACATTTCTCAGGAAAATTCATTTAAGGGCAGTTATGGGGGAGGGGTGGGGTTAGGTTTTCCTCTAAAGTGCTATTCAGTTTGTTAAACAATTCTTATCATCCAAATAATGTTAATTAGAATTAAATATGTTGTTGAAAAAAACATTTCTTTGGGAAAATTCTTTTAAGGGCATTTTTAGGGGAGGGGTGGGGTTATGTTTTTCTCTAAAGTGCTATCATAGTTGATTATACAATTCTATCATCCAAACATAATTAATTAGAAATAAATAGATGGCTGAAATTCAGTCTCAAGAAAATTAGTAAACCGGAAGGGCGCTTTTACTGAACAGTTTTTTCAGTTTTCGACGAATTTCATTCAAATTTGGTACACAAACTATGAAATTTGTCAATTATAATTTTGAGAACTGGAGTAAGAGAAAGTTGTGTGAGTGTTTCACACCAGATTTTTTAGTTTTGAAATACGTGAGCTCGCTTCACATAAGGCCGCTTAAGTACACAAGTAAATTCCTTATCCCCATTTTGATGGTCAGCTTAAACTAAAAAAAATTATTTTTCCTCCTCAGGATGGTAAAAATATTGTGGAAAAAGAAATGGAAGGTCAAGGATGGTGTCCGTATGATCCACACCATAATAGCTCAGCCGTCTATACAGGTATGATATATCCCTAAAACAGGTTTGCTTAGATCAAGTCTTCGACTTGACTTAACTTTTTCTTTATTTTAATTTAATGTTTTACAGATGGCCATTTATATACAGCTACTGTGGCAGACTTTGGTGGCGTTGAATCCATTATCTATAGAGATCCGTTGAGAACGGAAAGATCTGATCTAAAACAGTTAAATGGTAAGCTTTTGTGCATTTAGAGTAAGTATTATTTGTGATTGTAAGCAGGGGTGTTTCGGATTACCTCCTGTCCCTGGGCAGGATAAGATTGAGGACCTTAGTAGGTGTGGTGACTGGGCTCACATGGGTGGCTAGTCATTTATATAACACAGGGAGGACATCTAGTCCCATATGTCAGAATTTTTGATGATGGAGTTAGGGAAACGGTGTATCACTATTTATGGCAGTGTCCCCGTGTCTTTATTTGGGAGGGCCTTGGGTTTGGAGGGGTTTGGAGGTAAAGGTTTTTTTTTTTAGCGGGGGGGCCAACGCACTGCGACCTTGATCCGGTCTATTGTGCTATGCCCCCTGGGTGCCGCAGGCCTGCCCACAGCACCCGAACGGATGTCCAATTGAACATCCGTTCTACAGCACCTCCATCAGTCTGAGATCCTAAGGAACCCCAGTATTCTGACGGGCTCTAGAGAGGGTATGTCCCCCTCCTCCACCTGGTAGCTGCCCAGGTTCCTGAACCTTCTCTGAGTGGCAGCCTCACAGTCTGTTAGGAGATGTAGTGGAGTTTCCTCCAACTCCCCACAGAATCTGCATGAGCTGTCACTTTCCAAGCCCAGCTTCACCAGGTGTCCTCTAAGTCGGCAATGCCCCGTGAGGAAACCCGTAAGTACGCGGAGCTTGTTCTTACTCAATCCAATGCAGGCCTCCGACCTCCGTTGGTTATAATTTCCCAAGCAGATCTTGGCCTGCCGCAAACCGGGGAGGGAGTACCAGAGTTGAGATCTCTTCGTCTCCTCCTCCTTCCTAAGTTCCTCTAACAGAAACTGGTCGCTAATCCCACAAAAAGGTTCCGGCCCCAGAAGTGGGGTCATAGCGCCTATCTTGGCCAGGGCGTCGGCCGTCTCATTCCCTTCAATGCCAACATGCCCCGGCACCCACCAGAGTGCAACTTTGTTCCTGCTGCCCAGATCGTTAAGTTTATCTAGGCATTCCCAAACCATTTTAGAGTTAATGACTGGTGCACCCAGAGCTCCAATGGCTGCTTGACTATCAGAAAGGATTACAATCTCCTGATTCCTGTATCCCCTGTCGAGGTTAAATTGAACACATCTTCCGATAGCGTATATCTCCGCCTGGAAGATGCTGGGAAATTTACCCATGGGTTCCGAGTGCTTGATCCTTGGACCAACCACCCCCGCCCCAGTCCCCTCGAGGGTCTTCGACCCATCAGTATACCATTTAATGGCATGTTCCTTGATGCCCAACAGAGCGGATCCCTCGCTCCACTCACTCTTGGACCCTAGCTTCGACGAAAAATTTTTAGTGAAGCTGTACCTCTTACCCATACCGTCCCTAGGGAGGTGCCAGATGGGGGAGCCCAAAGGTGAGAATACCAACTCTCTAACCCCCAGCCCTTCCCCCCTCCTGCACCACCCCTAGAGATCCTAAGAAGAGCCCCCTTCGCCGCCCTTTCCACCACTAGGTGCAAAGGTGACGAGGATAACCTCCATCCCGGCGGTGGGGCAAGTCCTCATAGCCCCCGTCATGCATAAGCATGCGAGCCGCTGTACCTTGTCAAGAGTTCTCCTGACCGATACTTCTTTGGTCTTCCTAAACCAAGCCACCGCGCCATAGGTGATAACTGGTCTCACCATCATGGTGTACATCCACCGTAGGATTCTCGGGGGGCATCCCCAGGATTTGCCCGCCATCCTCCTACATATCATGAGGGCGCCAGTGGCCTTATTAACAGTTGATTCAATATGTTTCTTCCATAGGAGTTTACTATCAAAAGTCACCCCTAGGTACTTAACCTCCTTTTCCCACCCTACTTCCTCTCCGGCTAGCCGGATATTTTTCAGGCGTGGGAGTGTTCTTTTCCTAGTGAAGGGTATCACAGTGGTTTTCGTTGGATTGACCTTCAACCCCACTGAGCCACACCACCCACTAGTGATATCTAACCCCCTCTGTATTATGTCACAGAGGGTTTCTTCAAACTTCCCTCTAGCAATAATGACGACATCGTCAGCATATCCCTGACAGGCAATGCCGAGGTCCGTCAGTTTGCAGAGGAGCTCATCCACCACCAGGCTCCACATTAGGGGTGACAAAATCCCCCCTTGCGGACAGCCACGAGTAGTGCGGGAGTGGATGGTCCGTGAGCCCACCACAGTCTCTACCGTTCTTGTGGACAGCATTTCCATCATCCATCTGGCGGTTATTCCATCCACCCCGCTTCTAATAAGGGCTCTGCCAACCGCCTCATGGGAAGTATTATCAAACGCGCCTTCTATGTCCAGAAAGGCACAGATGGCCGTTTCCTTAGCGTCTAGAGTCCTCTGGATTACATCTGTCAGCCGATACAGAGCAGTATCCGTCGACCTTCCCGCTCGATATGCATGCTGACAGGGGTGCAAAGACACCCTCTCCAGAACCTCTGTCCTGATATAATTGTCCACGGCCTTCTCCATTGTCTTTAGAAGAAAAGACGTAAGGCAGATAGGCCTAAAGGACTTGGGCATGGTGGCGTCCCTTTTCCCAACCTTGGGGATAAAGACCACCCTAGCCCTTCTCCACGGCCTCGATATATGCTCGAGTGCCAAGCTACTCCGAAAGATCCTAACCAAGTGTGGAAGAACCTCCCTTAGGTCCTTTTGTAGAAGGGCAGGGAAGACCTCATCCACACCAGGCGACTTGAAGGGCTGA
The DNA here is from genome assembly GCA_011037195.1 of Triatoma infestans. Lineage (NCBI taxonomy): Eukaryota > Metazoa > Arthropoda > Insecta > Hemiptera > Reduviidae > Triatoma > Triatoma infestans. The sequence goes on along the minus strand of JAAEAF010006205.1, from coordinate 9,992 downwards.
AAATTATTTATTGCCCATTCTATTCTTGATGGCGTACAGATAGTTCTGGCCACCTCCCAATCATCCCTTACCGGTCTGCTGGGCCCTATCGTGTCAGCACCATCCTCTGGTGGCAGACTCCCCGGAAAGTGGGTCTCCAGCAGGAGAAGAGCACGTTGCTTCCCATCCTGCGTATAGCTGCCATCAGGTCTTTTGAGTGACATCGATGCTCCCACACCGTGTTTGGCCATTGCCTTATGCAATCTGGCTGCCACGGGTAAGGAGCTGATGTCCTCACAGAATTTCTTGTAACTGGTTCTTTTAGCTTTCCTAATCTCCTTGTTGTAGGAGGTAGTAAGCGCCCGCGTGTAGCTCTGCCAATCCCCAGTGCGCTTGGCCCTATTAAAGAGCTTGCGCACTTTAGATCTTAAATTGGACAGATCTTTGCTCCACCAGGGGACGTCCCTACAGCACTGGAGTCTACTCACGGGGCAACTGTCTTCAAAGGCGCCTACCAGCGCCTCATTCAGTTCCTCTACCCTACGCTCCAGCTCCAAACGACACTGCGGCGCCCTCGCAGTGCCGGTACGATTTAGAGCGCAGCTCAAATTGGTAACAAATTCCTCCCAATTTGTACGTCTGGGGTTTCTCCACTCCGCTCCCCCATCGCCAAACCCCTCCAGATTGAATGTAATAATTCGATGATCTGAAAGGGAAGGCTCATCCGAGACTTCCCAGCTCCCGACAAACTGCCTGATGCTAGGACTACCAAAGGTAATATCCAGAACCTCCTGTCTTACCCTAGTTACAAACGTAGGTGACGCCCCGACGTTGAAAATATCTAGGTTATATTGGAGGATAAACTCTAAAAGGTACTCACCTCTTCTGTTGTTACTTCTGCTCCCCCACACTCTGTTGTGGGCGTTCGCATCGCATCCAATGAGGAAAGGCAGCTTCCGCTCCCGGCAGTATTCTACCAACCTCTGAACCTCCGCCGGCGGTACATCCCTGTCCCCAGCGAAGTAACTGGATGCTATCACAACGGCGCGGTTGTTACCTCCATAATTCAAATGGGCCAAAATGGATACCAGATCCCGCGTCGTAAATTCTGAAAAGCATGTGTAGTTAATATTATTTCTGATCAGGATGCAGGCCCTAGGATTTTCGCTTTTAACATCTCATACTACCTTGCTATACTTACCTGATAGTCCGCAAATCCGTCCTTTGACTGTCCACGGCTCCTGAATTAGCACCAGGCCAAGTAGCCTCTTGGCGAACAACCTCGCAATGGTGACCGATGCCCCCTTTGCATGGTGCAAGTTCAGCTGGGCTAACCCGGTGTTCAGTCCTGAGGGGTGCTTGCTCATGGAAGGGTGGGGGAGCTCCCCCTCCTCTCCCAGAAGCTTCTCCTCTTGTTTGACCGAGAGACTTGCCCGGAGAGCTGAGAGATCCATTGCTTCCATATCTCCCAGGCTCTATCGTCGCTGAGTGTCATATCAAGCCCCGGGGATAAACTCTCCCTCGGTGGCTCTTCCGCTGAAGTAGAGGTCAAAGGAGCTCGCTGCTCCTTAACGTCCCCTTCGCCCTCCAGCTTCTTCCAGCCTCTAATGGCGAGCTTCCCAAACCGAAATCAGATGGTGCCTCCTCCCCTCTTGACTGCCTCGAACGACTGATCGTCGATCAAGGCAGTCATCAAGAGACCTCCGTTCTCCTCTTTACAGATGAGGATTTTCCAAGCCCTCGTGTTAACTCCCACGAACTGGGCATCCACTAAGGCTAAAACCTTCCTGATGCCCTTCTCTGCACTCCTTGGAAAGAAGGTAGTGACGGTGTGCATTTTCGGGATACCTTCTCCCGAGCACGCCATCAGCTCCACTCCCGTCCAAATAATCAGGGTCGGCACCCTGCTTTGCAGCCAGTCCGCTGTGTGCTGGTCAACCACGGCATCCCCGGACGAAAATGTATGCCCTCGAATTGGAGCTTATGCTCCGATCTAAGGGCTATCTCTTCTACTATGGCATCCTCCAGTATTACAACGGGGAAGCCTCGAGGCATCACCCCAACTCTCATCCCAACTCCCACCTGTGCTGCACCGACATAGCTTGTGCCAGGTCGGCGAAGGCCTGGGTTTGCCCACCGAAGGGGTCCCGGATTCATATTCCAGAAGGTGCCACTTCTTCTGTTTAACATCTTTCCTTTCGGGAGGTGTTATGAATCGCTCCCGCTTACCCTGAGCACGCCGAGGAGGGCTACTGCCCACCCGCTGTACCCTGTGCTTTTCGTTACCCTGTCGCTGTACCCTCCGCTCTCGCTTCCTGGGGGCTCTTGCCCCGGAGATACCACCGAACTCCTGCACCGCTGAGGCCTCTCCTCAGAGGGTCATCTATCGCCCCCGGTTGCCCTGGGGGCGGTGGCGGTAACGTCCTCTTCCTCCCGCTCCTTTTCCTACCCGGTGCTTTCTCCTTCCTTGCCACACCAGGAGGATGAGCGGAAGCCTCCCCACCACCGCTAGTACTGGGCCTGTTGCCTACTTTACCCCCACCAGGAGCTTGCTCCTTGGATACCTGGTGTTCCATTTGTACAATCGCGGTATCCACCCGCTTACTTACTTGTGCCTGCTCAGCTTGGCGAGGAATACCAGGCATACTCCGCATGCCCATTCCATGGGAGCATGCTCCTTTGTGGCTTGGGCCGCAGGTTGTAATGTGGTGGTAGCTACCCGCGTAGTTTCAGGTTTAAACTTCTTCTGTTTCTTAATGGATATTCCCACGTACAGCTAGGGTTCTCTTCGGTCGACTGCATCAGAGCCCCGCATGATACAGCAAGGCCATTCATTACTCCCTGATGCGGCCCGGTTTTAGGAAGGCACCGTTATAATACAGCCTATATTACCCCCTGGCTGCAAACCTACGGTACGCATAACACCCTGTTTTAGGGGGGGTGTGTCTCTGAGGCTGCCCCTGGGGGGCACCACCTCAGGTAACCAGCGGGTACAACCTTAACCGCTGGGGGCTTTTATGGACGTCCAGGTCTAGATCCGCCGAGTTTAGTTTAAAACAGGGTCACCTCGAGAAGGGTGCAGTAACATTAAATGCTGCGCTCGGACGGTCATTGATGAATAAGAGGTGAAGCCTGCTATTCACCCTGGAGCTTCCCACACAGAGCTGTGGAAAGCCCCTTGACCCCGACAACATATTTAGTTCTAATTAATATTATTCAGATGATACACTTGTGTAATTACCTGAAATAGCACTTTACAGGGAACCATAGCTCCACCCCTCCTCCAAAAGTGCCCTTAAATGAATTTTTCCCGGAGAAACGTTTTAAATAAAAGTTGTAGCTCTTTGTGTGTGTAGAATGATATATGATGTTTAAAGAAAATCGTTGGAGCCATTTTTGAAAAAAAAATCACAAAAACACTGTAAAAACTATTCAGTAAAGTGGCATTTCTGGTGGACATATTTTGTCCATAATTTTCTGGAATACCAAGTTTGAGCCTCCACTAACTTTTCGTAGGTAAAAATTTAAAATATTTGTGGCATTAAATTTGAAAATTTTATTTTATTTGATTTGTTTGAATATTATTGGTGCAACTTTTGGACAACAATGTAATCACTTCTCTACATGGCTGGGTAGGTACTTGTCCCCCCCCCCATCAAGTCTATATTTAAAAAAATAACAATCAAATAAGTGGCACACTTTCGGCGAATCCGACTTTCTTGAAAGAGCTCGGAATTTAGCAACTAATCAATCCCTTTAATCTCAACGGAGAGGTGTACAGTTTAAAGGGAACTTAATGTCACGTTTCTTTAGAAACTACCTGTAAACAACTTCCCCAAAAAAAATGTTGACACATAAAAGTGAAGGAACTATATGTGACAAAACAATCTAGTGGGAAATATTCACAGAAATTTCTTGTTATCCTGTTAATATTATCATACTTGTAAAAAATGACAAATTTTCTTTGAACTTCAAATTTGGCTGATTTGTATGTTAACAAAGATCATTCGCAAATAACACTTTTTTTCGTATAAAGAATCTCAAAACATTGATGAAAATTTCAAATTTCAAAAAATTGGTCAAAATCGTAATATATCCTCTTACCAGTAGGAGTAAGAGAAAGTAATATGCATGAATCATTGGAGCCGTTTACAAGAAAAATCACATGAAAAAACTGGAAAAATCCTCTTTATAAAATGGAACTACTTCAAGTTGTGGGATTTTGTGCATAACTTTCTTGTCCAAAAACCTCTGGCGATATCCAAACAGAATATCAAGTTTGAACTTCTACCAATTTTTTGGCGTTTAAGTTATGCTGTTTAGATTCATACATACATACATACAATTATACAAACATACGTACAACATATACGATTTATATATAAATACATGACAATGAGAGGGAAAGAGAGAGAGAGAGATATTCGTGGCTCAGCGGCTCTCAAAACAAGAAGGCAATACTTCTTAAATGAGAAACTAAAACAGATTAATATTCATCATTTTAAATATAATACGCATGAAGGATGGTACAAATAATTTTTTTTACCACAAATATATGGATTTATATATAATAAATTGTACAAAAATCAATGATAAAAAGGGAAACTATGAAACAGAAATCACAATAGCTATTCCCCCACATAGTCTAATGAATGTCTTTGGCCACAATCTCCATAGTTCCTTCTTAAACCCGGTAGTGGAGGCAATAAATTTTGGGTTAATATTTTTCTATCCTGTTTGCCGATCTGTTAACTGGGTAAAAGTTATGGTCGATTAAAGAGCGAGGGGAGGGGGTGAAAGGGAATTAATGGACCATGAGATGTATCATCCACTTAACTGATAAAAGTATTGTGGAAATTTATGCCCACATTTATAAATCGAAATTTATTTGTCCACGTAAGGACGTTCAGGTCTTAGAAGTAATGTAATAGTTTTATGGCTAGTCCAATTAAAATTTTAAACGTTGCAAAATATTAAAGAAAATTTTTGTGATAAAATTGTATTACGTAATTAGGGTGAGAGAAAGTCGTGTGAGTGTTTCACAGCAGATTTTTTTCTTATATATATTTTAGAGGATGCCAAAAGGAAGGGATTAGCTCAGTGGTAGCGCGCTGGACTAGCAACGCGGAGGATCGGGGTTCGAGTCCAGCTGCTGTTCTTAGATTTTTTTTCTTCCTAGGAGCCTTTACAGCTCACTGTCCGCTGAGGGACAGTGTTGTATGTAGCGAGAAAACACTGTCCGCTGAGGGACAGTGTTGTATGTAGCGAGAAAACACTGTCCAGAGGCCGGCATTGCACTGAGAAGGCTCCGAACTTTGGGGTAGTTATATGGGCCTAGAAGAGCTTTGGATAGCATAGGACTTGATACCTCCCCATAGACAATAATAAAATTACGGGGTCTCAAAACATGCATTTCCGGTTTTTCCAAAAAATTTCCAAAATCTGGCCCGATCGCAATACTAACCCTTCTTACTACAGAGTAAGAGAGTGCAATAAAACATCAAAATTTATACTCGTATATAAAAATATCCCATCAGTATAATAATATATATATCAGGGAAATTTTGTATGAAACGGTTTAAGTAGATCACTATGACAATGAACGTGACCAAAAGAACCGCTCGATGGTCCCAATAAACGATTTATTTCTTTAAAAAGGTATAAAAAGAAATAACCTGAAGAAGTGGGGATTTTTATGGAAGTATTATTGGGGAGAATTGCTATGATTCCTTGAATAACCTTTTAACAGTTTTGTACGGGATTTTTTCACAGTCAGTGAATTCCTGGACGTAGTAAATGTTTCCTACATGTATATAATAAGGTATTCTTGGCCACTTATTTTTTTTTTTTTTTTTTTATCTATATATTTATATGTTGACCAACTCGTATTACACCAGTTGCAGTGAATTATCGTATAAAAACGTTTCACCCATAACTTTATGGGGAAAATTATTTCTTTCTACTAATATTTCTTTTTTGTTTTTGTTTTTTTTGAAAAAAAATAAACAATTTAATATTTATTTAACAAATTAATTACATTGTTTAAACGGTGACAGATTTGTTATATGCGCTAATCATAAATTTTTAAAAAAATCTGGTATGAAGAAACTTTCTCTAACTTCAATTAATATAATTTCATTAACACGCTGGTCATAAAAAAAAAATGTGGTAGGATTTATACTTGTATGCCTGAGCAGACTAGTGTAGAGCGCGCTCTGTCAAAATTCATGTGTAGTTCAAATTTAAAATCCTCAATTCTTTCGAAAAGATGTTTTAAATAAAAAGTGATATACATACTTATGTTTTGACCTTGTAGCGAGCATTCCAAGTTTAAAGAAAATCGTTGTAACCGTTTTCGAAATAATTTAAAAAAAAACAAAAAAAAACAAAACGCGAAATCCTATTCTATAAAGTTGTGCACTTCCGGTTAACTGGTTTTCTTCAAAACATGGAATTCTATCAATACTTCTAATGTATATCAATATTATGTAAGGGGTAAAGCTAATATGATACTTGAGGAAAGCTAAAAATCATCTATCAATTAAATTCAGTTATACTGTAAGAGCTTTTAAATTCTTATTGTAAATATAATTTAAGTATGACAAAAATTGTAAACAGCAACCCTTTGTACGAGCTCAGCTCTAGAACAAATAAGTGATTCTATAGATGTTCATTGAGGCGGCGTCTGTAGACTCAAATGACTACTTTAGTGGACTTGTTCTCTCACAATCCCCCCAAAATATTAATTTTCCCGAGAAAATGATTCAAGTATTTAGCACATAACATATAAAGTTTAAAAAAAAGAAAAGTTTGAACCACTTTCGGGAAAATCGCGAAAAACTGGAAAAAGAAATCAAACTTACAGTAAAATCACACTTACGGATGATGGATTTTACTAGAAAACTTCGTATCGTTAGATGCGATGGTAGTATCTAAACGGAATATCAATTTTTGAGTTTTCTGCGGATTTTTTTTTTTTTTTTGAAATATTTTGTTAAAACACACATACATACAGACTCGATAGCTAAAAATGAGTTTTTTCGTATTTCAGGGAACTTCAAAACAAGTTTTTCCAGTGTAATCGGAATTTCGAAAAATTTGACTCGCAAGGCAATAGTTTCTCTTACTAGGACTTGGTCTACACACATATGGATCGACAATAGATCTGTCGCTTTTGGTTGAAACATTTTTGCCAAGTAAGTAGTTGAAAATTTAGGCTGGAGCTGCTGAGAAGTAACGTTGCTTTGTGCGTCATGTTTAGTTTAACTTCAAAGGTTTACTTCCAATATTAAAATCACTTAAACTTAGTATAAATTCCAGATTTGTTAGAAATTTATCAACGTAAAACTATGGAAATTGCAATACGAAAAGGTTGTTTCACGCCTTAACAGAGTTCAAAGTGCGACGTTTCATTTCCTATTGAACTGCTCAGACATTATAATATATGTTTACACCCTCACCACCATCTAAATCATTAAGCGACACTAAACATTTAGTAATAGTTTAAACTTTGAACAAAATTTATAAATTACAATTGTTGTTGTGATTGGTTCCGCAGAGCTGCTGGAAAGCATCAGAGATATTTTCCATGATAGCCTGCTTCTTTTTGTGGTCATCTACCGGTTTCGGGCGTACGCCCATCAACAGGATATTTTTTGCCAAACAGTGTGATAAAATAGACTTGCACACAGTAAATACACTTGGTACACTCTGTATCTCCTGAGTATATCAACTGTATTTACTGTGTGCAAGTCTATGTTATCATACTGTTTGGCAAAAAACATCCTGATGATAGGCGAACGCCCGAAACCGATCGATGACCACAAAAAAGAAGCAGGCTATCACGGAAAATATCTCTAATTACAATAAATTGTGACTATTTATGTAGAAATTTCACTATAGATTACTTATTTCTATAGCACAACCACTGAGGAAGAAGATATTTGGAATTGGCTGTTGGCTGTGGAGTTGAAGCAAAGGTTCTGGAGCAAAGAACCATATTGTTGAATATTGTTTTTGTGTTAAACTAAATAAATTTAGATTCTTAACATATAAATTTTGTTGAAATAATGCACATATGTCAAACCATGATATGACTGGTATAATCCAGTGATAATTATAATTAATTAGAAAGGCTATTTAATTTATTTAACCAATAATTTCGAGATCAATGTACGAATTTCCACAGCTGATGCATATATTTACATAAACCTTCATCCTATACAAAAAAAAAAATAACACCCTTTCCAATCGTCATTAATACAAGATTGAAAAAACAGAACTTCCGAGTAAGGCTATATAAATATAACACGTTAACACTTGAATCTAAAGTATATATTATGACCTTTTACACCCAACAACCCCTCTGTTTAAATAAAAACCCTTTTCATATAATCCAATTAGTAATGGTTCACAACGTCTACCAAAATAGTATCTGATCAATAATCTATATATATATATAAAGGAATTAGTTTAAAAAAAAAAATAAATTCCCAAATATTAAAATATTAATCCTACACAGGATGTTATTACACACATAAAATGTTAACATTAAAAATAATAGTGGCAGTATTTTTGGAATTGAATATTTAAAAAAAAAAAATCTAAAGTAAAACATTCACCCGACTTTCTTTTAATACAGTTATTATTTATAAAATGGCAAATATTCATTAAATTTCAAATTTCGGTCATTTAACCCAAATAATATACAGGTAGTGGGGAAAAAGATGCCAACCTACTAATAGAGGCAGGTAGTGAATGATTAGTGATTGTATAAAGGACAATAATTTGAACAATCAAATTTCTATAGTATTTCAATATTATATAGTTCGTACAACTATAGATTGTACTAAAATGGTAATTTAGAGGAAAGCTTAACATTGACATTCCACCCAGAACTATTTTCCACCTGAAAATTATTTTTCCTGGGAAAATGTATTAAATAAAAAACAAATTATTCTGGTAAAAAACATTTAGTTTCTTCCGCCCGCCAATACTCCTGCGACTTCATTTCTTCCCCCACCAATGTGTGATGGATGCAAGAAATTATAATATCTATTTTAACAGAAGAAAATTATGAGAAAAATGCGAGCTTTGTGGCAGAAAGGTAACCCAGGTAGAAGAAGTACAGCTACAGGAAGAGTTCATAAACCTTGATAGCATTGTCTACCCCTTCTTCTCACAGGGGAAGATTTGAACGAACAATTAGAAGACATTCCTTCAAGAACAGTCTGAACAGACGTTCAAGCCAGAACACTTGTTTTTCGCTCTCTTATAATCAGTGGCAGTTTAAGTTAAATCAATCCAGTATACTTATAAGCAGATTATTGTGATATTGTAAAGATTAAATTCTTTTAGAGAATTATTCTCTTGATTATTATACTGGTGCTCTCTTGATTATTACTAATACTTTCTTAAACATACACAAACACAAACCCCCTTTACAAAACCGCTCACGCCACAAGCTACCACTACACAACAACGCAACACACCAATAACATTTCAAATATAACATCCTGGAATATCCTTCTTTCCTAACTCTCTGCTCAGATTGAGGCTAGTCGTTTGGAGGAGGGTGTCAGTCGCGCCGCTTCTGATAGATTTCTTCTCTATAAGGTGCTAATTGCGGATATATTCTGGATATGTAACGGAGCGTATATTTGATGATTTTCAACTTAGAGAGATCTTGGCTGGTTTTTGAAAACCAGGGGAGAACTATTATATCTTAATTACAGGCGATGGTTAGTAAGGGATCCAGAAAACGAAAAGTATTCTCACTGCTCCTACAACACTCGTGAAGATTTATTTCACTTTCTCGGTGAGTGCTCTATTTTGGCAGAGCTTCGTCTCCTCCACTTTGGCAAATACAATCTCAATAGGCGAGAAATAGTAGACTTTCTATCTGGCGAAATTCCTTGTTTATCGCTGGTTGCCTACATTCGTCAGGCGTGGAAAGTGAGATTTCAGTGGGTCGTGGACCTTCCGTAACATCACCTCTTTCTTTCTGGTCACCT